>CP139508.1:328785878-329010142 GCA_021014915.2 Artemisia tridentata subsp. tridentata | reverse complement strand
AGGAAACAAAGGAACAAATAGATTTGGCCAACCCCAAATCCATTACAAAGTGCTGCAAATGTCTAAAAAAATACAAACAACGAAATGGACAGCAAAATAACTAACAAGATAATCTCCAAGGAAACCCCAAAACCACAAATCCTAGTAGGCCGACAAGCTTGATCTAGAGCCACCATCATACTCTGAATCCATGGTAAAATGCAAAGGGGACAAACCAATGCACCACCAAGCATCACCATATGATGACAACTCATAGAAAGCTAAACTGCTAAGACTAGTGAAAAGGGAGCTACCATACATAATAGACAAACAATTGCAGTAATTATCCTTCAGATAACTTGAGTCATGGAGAGCAGATATCAAAATGCAGCATATATCCTTCACAAAGCTTGAGCAAGAGTAACACATAGCATCACAAGACCTCATTACATCTGATGCAGTCTTGAAAGAGGATGATTCATCAAGAAGCAACATCCTGTCTCATTAAAAAACCTTGCCAAACAAAAACCCCAGTTGGAAATTTTTGAACAAGGAAAAAGAGTTCAGGAAATGAAAATGCCATTAGTCCAGGAAAATGCAAGATTATCAGTAATAAGAGCAGCAATCCAGTTCAACAAATGCAGATCCACAAACTGAGCATTATCAATATAAAAACAGAGAGCCAACGCAGAAATTAAACAATAATCTCTGTAGTGCATAGCAATCTGACCTATACTCTTAACAACGCAAGACAAGAAGTCAGCGCATAAATTAATATTAACCTCTATAGTGCATATCCCACTGTACTCCAAACAACCAAACAACAGGCCAGCGCAGAAGTAAATCTTAACCTCTGTATTTCATAACTAATTGCTCAAAATCCACCAAATACCCATAAGAAGGGACCAGCGCAGATTATTAACAAAGAGAAAATGAGTATGCTTACCGAAGCTTGTTGGGATTTAAAGCTTCCAAGGTGTTAATGCTGCTCATGATGTTAAGACTGCTCAGGTATTTCAAGGAAAATAATGCAAGTTATTACTGCTGCTAGTTATAAAGATTAATGATGTTGATGGAAGTTAAGACTGCTAGAGTATATTAAGACTGCTGACAAACTTCAAGGAAAAATACTCTAAGTAGTTAATGCTGCTAGAAGGAAACTTAGTACAGCTAGTACTAAGTTAATGCTGCTGAAGATTTAATGCTGCTAGAACAAAGAGTTAGTGCTGCTGATGCATTATTAGTGTTGTTAGAGTATTAGGGTCGGTTATTATGTATAGTATGTCTAGATAAGTATAGAAAAGATTCTATAGAGATTTATCTTGTATAACAAGTAATTGTAAGCCGATTAGGACTCCTTAGTCTATAAAAGGAGGTCCTAAGGCATAGAGATAGATACGATATACACTGAGAGATTACACATACGATTCTTATATAGAACTTTAAGGTTGTAAACCCTAATACTTTTGAGTATTCGTATTATTAAAAATATTGAAGTGTTTTGTTTGATATTCATTGTTTACTGTTTCATTCAATATAAAGTTCTTCTTAAGATCAAATACAAGATTCCGCATTGTATTTGATATACTTCAAGACAGTTTCTATACTTAGTTGTTTTAGATTTATCTAAGATAACTAAACCTTTACAAGCAAAGGGATTCGATCAAGTATATTGTTGGGATCAACAAGTGGTATCAGAGCTTGTGATCTAGAAGCTGTGATCAAGAAGTACCTGTTTAGACTCAAGATTGTTCTGATCTTACTGAAGACATGGAGTCAGAATCTACACACATGATTACTGCATCAAAGGTGCCAATGCTCAAGTCTGGAGAGTATGAGCTATGGAGAATGAGAATAGAGCGGTATATTCAGATGGTTGATTATTCTATGTGGGAGGTCATAGAGACTCGCAATTCTTTACCTAAAACTGAAACTTCTGATGATGGTGTTGTCATTATCTTGCCTATTAAAACTACTGAAGACAAGGCACAAAGAAGACTTGAAGTTAAGGCAAGAAGCACTCTCATGATAGGCATTCCAAATGACCATCAGTTGACTTTCAATCACATCAAGGATGCTAAATTGTTGTTAGAAGCTATTGAGAAAAGGTTTGGAGGGAATGCTGCTACCAAGAAGACCAGGAAGAACCTTTTGAAGCAACAATATGAGAATTTTGCTGCTCCAAGTTCTGAGAATCTTGATCAGACCTTTGACAGACTTCAGAAACTTATTAGTCAACTAGCACTTGTGGAAGTCTCATTTCCTCAAGAAGATATAAATCAAAAGTTTCTGAGAAGCTTGTCACCAGAGTGGAACACACATACTGTGGTGTGGAGAAACAAGGCTGATCTTGATACAATGAGTTTAGATGATTTGTATAACAATCTAAAAGTGTATGAACCAGAAGTCAAATGGTCATCTAGCTCATCCTCAAGCTCACAGAACTTAGCTTTTGTGTCCTCCTCCAATAACAGTTCTGGCAGTACTAATGAAGTAGTTAATACTGCTCATGGAATTAGTACTGCTGGCACACAAGTTAATGCTGCTGGGTCTACAACCCTTGATAACTTGAGTGATGCTGTTATCTATGCTTTCTTAGCTGGTCAATCTACTAGTCCTCAGATTATGCATGAAGATCTGGAACAGATTCATCCAGATGATCTTGAAGAGATGGACTTGAAGTGGCAGATGGCAATGTTGACAATGAGGTCAATAAGATTTTTGAAGAAGACTGGAAGAAACCTCAAGGTCAATGGGCAGGATAACATGGGTTTAGATAAATCCAAGATTGAATGCTACAATTGTCACAGAAAGGGACACTTTGTAAGGGAATGCAGGGCACCAAGGAGCCAAGACTACAAGAATGGAGAGAGCTCAAGGAAAGCTGTGTCTGAGGAACCTAATAATTCTATAGCTTTGGTATCTTGTGATGGTTTGGGTGGATATGATTGGAGTGACCAAGCAGCTGAAGGACCAAACTTTGCACTCATGGCTTACTCTTCTTCATCAAGTTCTGATTCTGAGGTATCTAATGATTCTGGTTGTTCTTATAAATCTTGTTTAGATACTATTGAGGAACTTAAGGCTAGGAATGAAAAACTAATAGAAGATGTAAGGATATTAAAGTTAGATAACTTAGGCTATAAAGTAGGCTTAAAATCTGTTGAGGGAAGACTTGAATTCTTTAAACAGAATGAGTCAGAGTATGTAGAGAAAGTTAATGTTATTGAAAGTAAGCTTTATGTTAAAGAGAATGTCATTAGTGAACTTACTAAAAGGTTAAAACAGGCTCAAAAAAAAAAAAAAAAAAAAAAAAAAAGAAAGAGAAAAAAAAGATGCAGCTTATCAGGAAAAAGAAAAACATCAAGTTAAAGTAAATAAGCTTGAATTTGCATCTGAAAGTGTAAATAAGACAATTGAGTGTCAACTTATGAGGAGAAGTAGTAGTATAGGTTATAATGAAGTTCCTCCTTCAATAACAAGAAAGTATGTACCTCCTATACCTGAATTGTCTTGTTTAGTTGAGTCTAATACTAAGCCTTTAGGAGAGAATAGTAAGTCTAATGAGGAGAAACCTAAGGTTGAAAAGACATATTCTGATGCACCTATCATTGAAGACTGGGTGTCTGATGATGATGAGGAATAGGTGAAGCCTACACCTAAGGTTGAAAGTATAACAGTTAAACCTAGTATTGAACAAGTTAAATTTGTCAAACCTAGTTTTGGTAAAAAGTTGTATAGGAAAATTGTTGATTTCATTGAGAAACCTAGGGAGTACACTAACAGGCCTAGAGGTAACCAGAGAAATTAGAATA
Source organism: Artemisia tridentata subsp. tridentata (assembly GCA_021014915.2). NCBI lineage: Eukaryota > Viridiplantae > Streptophyta > Magnoliopsida > Asterales > Asteraceae > Artemisia > Artemisia tridentata. The sequence continues at coordinate 329,006,348 of CP139508.1, read as the reverse complement.
ACATGATGTCACAAAGATTAGGTAGTGACTTTGTGATGTTTAACAAGGCTTGTTATCACTGTGGTAGTTTTGAGCATTTACACGAAAATTGTTTTTACTATCAAAAGCCTGTTTGAAACTATGCTAGGAGGGTGAATCATCAAAGTTTTTCTAAAAATATTCACCCATATGCTAAAAGAAACATGGTTCCAACAGCAGTACAAATGAGATCTGGTTTAGTGTCAGTTAAAACTGCCAAGCAAAATGATTCTAAACCAGCAGTATTAACTAATACTGCTAGATCAGTTAGTACTGCTTTCACAAAAAGAATAGTGAATGGTGCTAAACAATTGTCAAAGTTTTCAAATAAAGCACATTCAACTGTAAAAAGGCCCATTCAAAAGAATACATCAATTAGTGCTGCTAAGGCAAAAGCAGTAACTGATACTGTTTTGGGAAATCATTTTTATGCTGTTAAGGCCTCAGCTTCTTAGGTCTGGAAACCAAAAGTTAAAGTTTTAGATCATGTTTCCAGACACAGCAGTGCATCCATAGTTTTAAAGAAGTATGATGTAACACCTGGTAAATTTTCTAAACTTATTTTACTAGGAAAAATACTTATTTTTGAAATCCCTTAGCTTTTAAACTTATCTGAACCTGTTTGAATTTGAAAAACAAGAATTATATCGTAAAACGTGAGAAATTTCACATAACGCACATCGGCACAACCAAAAACGCGTTAAACGATTAAATATACGATTTTATTAATCATGAGAAAACTATACGTGTGAATACTCATTTTTATCAGAAAAATCATTCCAAACGCGATAGCGAAAATTTCGTAATTATAAATGGACGTTTGCTACGTCAAATGGGGCCCACAGTGTTAATTATAAAAGAATTGCCAAAGTTTCAAAAATAACCCCTCTCACCTAGTTACATCGCCTCCCCCTCGATTTTCATTTGTACGAGTTTGGTCCCTCTTTGGAGTATAAAAGACTCAGATTAGGGTTTTCACCCATTGATACCACTTCACCTCACCGGAAAACCTTCCGACGCCGCACCCCTTTTCCGGCCAAAATTCCGACCACCCCAAATAATTAGCCGACGCTTAGCTCAAGGCGAGTACATCATTTCTGGAGGAGATTAGAACGAGAGGAGCTCGTTTGGTCGTGTTTTGGAGCGCCACCGCCGCTCATCACCGTACCGCCGTGGCTCGCCACCATCTTTCCCACCTTTCTCTCTCTTGTTGGGTAAGGTCACTCGCCCTATTTCTTACTTCCTTTCATTTTATTTCGAAACCCTAATCGTCTATAATCAAACTAAATAGTTTTTACACTAAAACTAATTAAAGCAAACATTTTCTAACTAAACTCATGTGGATCTACCTTTTAAACGCGTAACTCGTTTGGACTCGCTACCGAGTCGTGTGACTCGTCTGAGTCAACTCACGAGTTGAGTTGACTCGGGACGTATTTGGTTTGTTTTGTGTTTATTTATATTTGTTTGAGTTTTTTAATCATTCTAGCGTAGTTATTTGGTCTGTTGGGTTGATTTGACCGGTGGCAAGTTTGCTTATTCATTTACTTAGTTGTTCAATTCATGCTTTACTTCTTTTGTTTATGCGTTATTTGATTCGCTAGGCTAGATACGAGACGCCCCATGTAAGGGTGGTCTCAGTTAGGGTGCGTCGGCCTTGCCCTTGGTTCGACTCTCCCCAAGGACACCACGAAGGTGTGTTTTTGCTTGTCTCGATTTGACCACGAACACAAGGGGTGTTTGTGTAACGCGTCTGGGATTGCTTATGATAAAATGGCTTTACTAAAATTCTCTTTTTAATAAATTTGTAGTAGTAAAATGTTGTTACTGGTTTGGTACAAGAACAAAAGAAAATAGAGGCGTGTTTGTCATTTAGTAGTCACATAGGGTGCGTCTTAGTCCGTTGTGAAACACCACCAAGGTGGTGGTTGTTCGGTTCAATAACTTGGTCTCGTCATCATAATTTAGTGTGTCTAGAAGGCTAAAACCGGGGTATTATGTTGGCTTTTAAATGGTAAAAATTGTGTATGTAATATTTTTGGTCTTGCGTTGTGTAACTGGGTAACAAAGGGAGTATTGAATTGTTGATTTCAAATTTGCAAAAACATTTTGTGTGTTTATTTGGTCAATCAGTGTGCGTTTGGTAATGAGCCCAATGAGGGTGAGTTGGGTTTAGAAATCTCATGGGTCGAAGCCCAACTAGTTAATAAAGAATATGTTTGAGTAACTTTGGGCTCATAAACCCAAAGTTATAAGAGGATGCATTTGTTATTTTGATTGGGCCGAAGCCCAATGACAAGTGATAAGAGTATATGACTTATTTTGTGTTGTGTATGATTTGATTTCATTCGCGTTATTCATTTTGCTCATTTTGCATACTAACTTAATCTTGTCTTGTTTTGGTGTATCGATGATGATGTTGGATGCTATTGGAGTATATGGGGATTTTGACACCGATTCATCATATTATAAAATGTTTTAATAGATTAGTGATTCGAATAATTCATTGTAACCAATATTGGATTTTCGATATTAGAGTAGGATTATTGTATGATTTGATACAAGAGACGGAAGAATATATTAGACTCGTCGAGCTTAATATGTTTGGACCCGAACGGACACAAATTATCCGATAAACCGAACCTAATAATTACGCGAATAATAACGATATGAAACTTATAAAACTTATAAAACTTGTTTACAAATAATCACGATAACTTGGAAACGTAATATAAATGGAAGCGTTATGCCAAAGTTTATAAAACCTTTCAACTTTATAAACTATAAACTTGTCAAACAATTCTATTATAAAGACTATATAAAACGGTTTTAGTCAAACTTACACAAGTTATACTTTTGTGATTCAGGGTAAACATCCAACTCATTCATCGACTTATCCTTAGTCTTATATTCATTCGGTATCGTGTATTCGTTCATTCTTGATTCTATTCGTTTTGGCATGAGTTATTGTTTGATTGTACATTTTACGACTTCTACACGAGAGTGTTTTTACTCCTTTTCTTCATTCTTTTCTATTTTGTTTGATTTCGTTTCGTCGACTTTTATCGTCTGAATATTTCTCTAACGTCCACACGAGATATAAATGTTTACTTCTTTTATCGCCGTTGAAAACTAAACCCTTTTATACTAACACGAGTATTCAAAGAATGCTACTTCATAAATTACTTGAGGATTATTTCTGAAACATGTTACTTATTAGGTTGTGCCGATCCAGTGCCGTTGTGCTTATACTTCCTGAATGCTATTGTGTCTTACTACTTGATTCTAGTCGTGATATCTTGCATTGCTGCATACTGATGTGAGTTCATAGCCCCACTCTTATTTATCTTAACTATTTTGCAAACTACTTGGGGTGAGATACATGCTACTGTTTTGACTATGATCACAATTGTTTGAAAACTGTACTTTGAACTAAAAACTATGCTTTCTGCTTTCTGAAACTTTATTTGGGCTGGAACAACACTTATACTTTTCTGGTACTGTGAGTGAAGCAGTAGTCATTTATACTTTTCTGGTACTGTGAGTGAAGAAGTAGCCATTTATACTTTTCTGGTACTGTGAGTGAAGCAGTAGCCACTTTGCGAAACATCTGATAAGCACTAAGTACCACCATTGCCACAACTTAAGTCCTTCGATCATGCATCATTAATCACTTGCGAGTGAGCGCGAATATAGTTTATAGGCCTATAGGATTTGACCATCCCATCCCTGTTGCTGGGTAGGCAACACGGGTGTGCTATATTTGAGTTACCTAGGTATTTGACAAGATACCTAGCTCTGGGGGCAACTATTATATTATGAAATCCGCGGTTACTGTCGACTTACGCCAGGGTTACTGGTGCCGGTTAACGTTTTGTGTGTCATGAGCTTAGTGCAGTGGTAACATCTGGATTTACGGGTGCAACAACGTGGCCTGTCGTTTCTTAAACTTGGAACATTGTGATCATCTACTTTACTTTTAAACCTATGACTTCAGTCAACCTTTGTGTTGACTTTTAGCATGTTTTATCTCAGGTCTTTTCCGCTGCATATCTTACTTTTGGAGGAGCTTGGCGAAGGGCATGGCATAGTCATAGATGACTCTGAAAACTATTTGGGACCGCTTTAAATCCTTTTCTGGACCTATATTTTTCTGCAATATTTTTGAATGATGAAAACTGAAGGTTTTCAATCGAGTAGCACCCCACGACTTGTATGCTTCCGCTGATCCGGTTTGGGGGTGTTACAAAATGGTATCAGAGCCACTGGTTATAGAGAACTAGGTATTTTCAAAAACCTAGACTATAACTATTTTTACGAAAACTTAAATCCTATGACCGTCACGTGCCTGCCTGCCAAGCTGATGCCTCGCTTATAATTTTGTTTGGATAACATATTTGTTGAGATATTAAATGTTATATTCGATGAGATGTATGCCTTGCTATTTGATGGTTTGTATTTCACCTTATTTTCACTATTCACTATAAGTATTTTCATATACTTACGCCGATGCACCGAATCTGTCACGGAGTTACGCTATTTCCTTGCGTAACACATTATTTGATTTCGAGTTTGGACACTCGTCATGGTTTTTTCAAACGGATTTAAAAGTGAAGGACATACTACTAGTGTAACTAAGCTGAGTATTTCAAAAATTCATTGAACCTCGGCTGGATGTAGACTGATCACCTATATTCCACCAGGGACAGCGATTTTGCGATACTGAGAGTAGCTATAATAGAATTATGTTCAAATTGGTTTTATACTTGATTTTTGGAAATGGTAAAGTTTTGCATATGTACACGAGCACCGAATATCACGAAGGTTTACCCCCACACACGACGCACCGACATCGCAACACTTCACGAATCGCAATACTCTTCGAATCGCCATACCTCTCCGCTTATATGGAATAATTGTTCGTCGCCGTCTGATTACATTCGCACCGGGTCAGGTGAGACCCGATCGGTCACCGTTTGGAATTCGAGTTGTCAATTTTAACTCGTTCGATATTGTATTAAACACATTTGAGTTTATCGGAGTATTTGTATTTGTTTTTGGCTTTGTTTGAATTTGGATTTCTTGATTTCATGATTTTTGGGGTCTCGTTGTGAATTTGAAATTGTTTCTTTAAACTTTATTTTGTATCTGGTTATGTTACGGCCACCGCTACCCCAAACCTTACACTCAATGGATGGACCAAGTTAGATCACTAGTCGTTTAGGAACGACCCTCGTATAGTACCTATAAGAAGGATCTCTTGACGAAAGTAAAACACGAAAGGATCAATGAACTTTTGGTAAGGTCTAGAAAACATACAATAGGTTGATCTGTAACCCAGCAGAAGCCTTGGGAACTTATGTAGCAACCCGAGCCACTATTTTAGGGAGGATACCTAACCCTTCACTTATCCCTCAGGAATACCAGATGTCTATCTTACTACCCTATATAAAACAATGAACGGCGATACGTTATTATACGAAATATAGATATAAATCGATACGATATTTTGAGAACGTTATTTCGGGAAAACTATTTTGGGTACGATATTTCGACATACTATTTTAAATACTGTCTTGGACTGTCAACGCTGGTTTCGCTATTTTAAAGACGTACTATATTGATGTACTATTTTGAGGACTGTTCTGGATACACTATTGTGGGCACGCTATTTTGAAATACACTATTTGGACATATTACTTAGAAACACTATTCTGGAATACTATTCGAAAGCTATTTTGAAAACATTACTACTCTGGTATTGCCCTAGGCCATTAGGTCACATATCACATTTTTCCCTGCCCCTCAATTTGTGAGAAAGCTCGAATACACCGCATTATGAGCCGATGAGACGGATGACATCATTAGTTGCATTAGGAAGTAACCCGTCAATTGAAATGGACACCTTAATGGTCTATTCGTACGAATTAGACCTTGAAAACTGTAAACGAGTAAATGGTATTCATAAGGAAATAGTAACCTTAAGTTTGTAAGTAGAGTTACTTGTATTTACCATGATAGAGGTTCGCCTGAGTGTTCGTGTTTCAAAGCTGAAACTGATTTAGATAATTCGAATTCTGTTGGTTGGGAGTTTATACAAACCATGGATCATTAACCATTTATCCCAAAGGATCATTAGCTATTTCACACCTTTACACTCTAACCCTGGGCCCATAACCCACAGGTCGCCAACTATAGCACACTCATTAATGTTTGTTAATCTTTTTTTTTTTTTGTTTTTTTGTTACACATATTAAACATGTTTTACCTTCCAAACACTTTCGTTTTAATAGTCACCACAGATGGGGCATATTAGCCACAATATAAATAGTTTCAAATCGTTACCTTAACTTCGTACATACTTATTTCATTCTCACTTACGTTCGTAACTTATTGCATTTTTTTACTCTCATATTTTGACTCATCACATTTTAGTTATTTAAGAACTTAAGCAATATTGTTCTTTTTCAACTTTTACGAACCATCATACTTCAATTACATTCTATACTTTCACTATATTTGAACATTTAATAATCAAAGTATCAAATACAATTATGCTATTACTACATACTATAACCTACTTGTCATCCCATGATTTCACTTTTAATTCGTTACCGTAACAATTATATCAAGCTTTTCTGTAAGTAAACAACCCACTTACTACATCATTTCACATTCCATTATTATTACCACTACACACACATTCACGCAATCCATTTTCAATTATTTTACTTAAAGTTCCTAGAACAGACAACATATATAGTGTTGATTTAAAGAATATGGTTCCCAAAGAAGGTTTGACTTGTCTTTTTGCAAAGGCCACATCTGATGAATCTAAGCTATGACATAGAAGGCTTGGACATTTAAATTTCAAAACAATGAATAAATTGGTTAAGGGAAACCTTGTAAGATGGTTACCTTCAAAAGTTTTTGAAAATACTAAAATCTGTGTTGCTTGTCAAAAGGGAAAACAACATAGAGCTTCTTGTAAGACCAAAGCAGTGAACTCTATATGTCAGCCTTTACATATTTTGCACATGGATTTATTTGGACCAACATTTGTAAAAAGTTTAATGAAAAAAATGTATTGCCTAGTTGTCATAAATGATTATAGCAGGTTTACTTGGGTTTTCTGTTTTTTGTGAAATCAAAGTTGCATAACCGCACACATAACCCTTATTGCCATATTGTGAGAATTAAGCCATATCAATTTCCATTATTTTATCCAAATTCCACAAAAATATGAGTGTGCCGGTGACTTGTAGTAAACTTTAGAACTTGGCTTGTATACTATGACCACCATAATGAGTATTATTGATATAATTGGAGTGATTTGTTTAACTTGGTAAATTTCTAGGATTATACCCAAATAGCCTATATATGTTGTGTTATATTAACTAACTACACTGGTTAGTTAATCCCCATTTTAAACCCATTTGTTACTCTCATTTTTAGAGTTACATACCCATAGAAAAACCCTCAGAGCCATTCCTTTCATTTCTTACGCCTATGTTAAATTGTTTCGTTACACAGTTATACCTTAGCCTACCCTGTAAATTTAAGTCCGTGGTTAGTTGCTTTTGGTAAAAGTGTGTATTCCCCGCGTTTCCTGTGTTCGTGTGCGTAATTATTATCTATGGTTAGGTCGGGAATTGCACAATGTAATGGGAAGTGAAAGTAGATATTGTATTTTTATTTTCGTGTGTTTACTACTTTCACTATTATTTTTATATCTGAAGTTTGAAAAGTATGGAAACATTATCAAGATTTATTGTTATGGTGATGTGATGAAATTTTACACCATTAGTTATGTTTATTAAAAAAAAGAATTCGAAAAAATGAAAAAGAAAAAAAAAGAGAGAAAAAGAGTGAGGACTGTGAGATAATCGGTTCGTCTAAACTTAACCGATTTTATATTTTATGAGCTTATCAATAAACTGATTAGCTAAACTGATATGGCGTATTACGGCGTATTAGATAAACTGATACGCCTTATCGACTCTGTTTCCAGAAAGTATAAATATGTCATTTGCAGCCGAATTTAAGAGACACACAAGACGCACCAGAGAACCGAACGACTCATAACCACCAGGTACGTGACCGGAGAAGTAAGAAGGTTCTGCTAGTGCATAATTTCACAGGAAGATTCACTTAATTCATTTTAGTACTCTTTAATCGTTTGGTTAGCGTAGTTTTCTCTCTTGATTCATACTTGAATATTTCCAAACATGTTATCTTGTGCTATTACAGAGATTATGGGCTAATACCTGTAGGTATTAGCCGTGTTTATTGATTATATGATGTTTTATTGGATGCTCATGCGTGTGTTTTGATTACTTTATTACTTCATTAATATTTGCATGTTAATGTAAGCCCTAAGTGGTTAATTAAAAATTTGATAATCATTAAGGTGAGGTTTATGTGGATTTCGATTAATCGTGACAGGATTGGTCAGTCAAGAAGAATTTAAACCCGAAATCTAGACGTTTAGGGAGTCTAAACATTGGAACGAGATACGCCACGAAGTGATGCTCCATAGAGAGAGAATAGATATGGTATTCATCATATATGACCGAACATTGGCTAATACATTTTCCTTACTATCGGCTTGACCTCTTATCTATTATCTGTGTTTCTACTTATGTGTGTTATTTGTCTATCTGCCTTTGTCTACAGTTTTATCAAATCTAAACATCGTGTCAGTCTCTCAAGCTGAAAACCCTCTGCTGCGTTAGATTAGGTTTAATTAGACTAACTTAGAATTAAAATACGGATAGATATTTAAGTGTTAACGTTCCATTCTTAGTGGTCGACACTCTACTTACCAACTAGGCTACATTGATCGAGTACACTGCCTGTTAGTGTTTGTTATAGGTTAAGTTAGCTAAATATAAATTTAAACCTTCATAACAATAAATTAACTACCTACAACGATAGCACATCAACGAGCAAGGTCGGGAACGAAAATGAAGTATGGGAGTGCGTAGATCATGGACCCTAAACAAGAGTAGGTGATTTCACTCTAGATGATGTGTTGGATAAAACCACCGAAACAAATGAAATGACCGAAACACTAAAAGACCCTAAAGGTTCGAACCTTTAGGTTCATATTTACTTCTTTAAAAGAAATGAATGTGTTCGCTAATTCTTAACACATGTTAATTTTTATACAATCTTATGCGCCCCACAATCATCAAATTCAACTAAGGTCGAAGATACAGGAAACACAACGCTCAGAAGTGAAACCAAGACCATATCTGCAAAAAGGGCACTTTTTCGAGCTCAACAACGGAAGCAAGGAAAAAGAAGGTTGAGTAATGGAAGAGCAATCACTTTTGTGGTCTTTCTGCATTTTTACGTTCGTAAGGAGGAGGAGGTATTCAGGTTTGGATGTTTTCTTGTGGGATGCGGAAGAGCCATATGCATCTTGGGTTTGAAGATGTAAGTCATGATGATGATCCGACTTTTCATCTTAGTTATTAATAATTTGTTCTAAATTATCATGTACTTGAAACTGTGTAATGATGTGTTTCTGCTACTTAAGACTATAATATCATGTTAAATTATGCGTGGGAAAGTGAATTTGCGTAGACATGTGACTAGGTAAATAACTATGTAGGATGTGTATTGATTAGGTACACTATGTTTTGGAGGTTAAAGCTCCATGTATTTTGTGCAGAAGTTATGTTTAACAGCTTACACCATTGGGCCTTTTATAGTTATGTGCATGTTCAATAGGTTTAAAACCTAACGACAGTGAATTATGTACGGTTTTTAAAGTAATATATTTTGTAACTAATATATAATGAATCAAGTGCGCATGGTGTAAAAATGTGTGTGCCAGCCAATGGGTGAAAATGGGTATTTCGATTCGTACAATAGCATCGTATGCAGACGCTCCGTCGTAACGCACGGGTTGAAATCCTCGTTATTTACTAATTAGTGTAATATTTATCATGCATTCATAATCTAACAATTCATTTATGTGTCAACGTTGTATTCATGTGGGATGCATAGTATTAACTACTATACTAGAACATTGCTTGCAACTGTACTGATATGATATATATATATATATATATATATATATATATATATATATATATATATATATATATAAGATTTGAAATAAAATTTGAAGGCGTATGACGTATGACGTCATCAATGCCACATAATGCCCAGTAAGCGGCCTTAAATGGCACCTCATAATTCCACCTAAGCATAATTTGGAATAAAAATTGAAAATTGGTTAAAAAAATCGCCAGTTACAAGATTTGAACCTAGGGTGTTGGTAATATTAACAAACATGATAACTACTAGACCAACACATGTTTTGAATTATATCTTGCAACTCCAAATCTATAAACCTTACCAACCAATTATATGAGATAAGTAGGAGAATCCCTACAAATTAGGTAACCCTAAAAGCATATACGTAAAAATAATCTGCACTTCATTCATAATATACTTTTTCTCAAAAATCCTAATATCCTTTTTTCTTTTTCCTCACAATCTCTTATAATGTTCGGTTTACTAATTTTTGTGTTTTCTTCATCACAGGTTTGCAACCATGAATGCTTGACATGACGTGTAATGTTTCTTTGATCTATTATTTAAAATTATGCATTCTTCTTATTAAATAAAAACAACTCTTATGTTTTTATAAAAGTTGTGTTGTGGTTAACAAAAAAATGGTAAGAGGAGGGGATCAGGAGGTGTAGTGGAATCCATGATGCGTGCTTCTGAAATCATGCGACTACATTCATGCTCCATTCACACAGGTTCATCTCACTCACTTTCTCTCTTTATACATTTATGTTAGCTCAACAGTGAATTACTTGGTATTCGTTTATTCATAGGATCAACCAATTATGACTTTTGATTTACCAGGTTTGTGAGTTGTTATTTTATAGAAAATAAATTGATCCATTTGTTTGATTGGGGTTTGATTGATTATGGTTTTGTGGTTACTATTAAGTATGCACATATGTTTTTTGTGTGACTATACATTTCTGATGTTCATAACATGATTTTATTTCTTCTATGATCGTGCGCTGTTATGGATTTTTTTTCCTTTGTCATTCTGTTCTAACAAAGATTAATGTTGCTATTTTTTATAATTTCCTTTGTATCAGGTCTTTGCTAAATTCAAAAAATGTTGAGAACAACGTGTGTGCACATATGCCCTCCTTTTGAAAACGCTCAAAACATCGAGTGTGCAAATATGTCTGTCGTTGTCTGATATGAAGTATTTAGAATGACGCGTGAATTTAGTTTGAGATCATATGGTAGTCATATATGCTAGCCTTGAGTTTAATATTTTATTTTCTTGTGAAGTTGGGGACAGGATTGAACATTATCATAGCAAAAAGAAACCCTTCTTTGTTCACCACATTTGCTTTACTTTCTTGTGGATGTCTTTTCAGAACATTGCATGCGCATACAGGTGGTGGGCCAGTCATATTGGATTTTGGGAGTGGACTCATACGCAGGGATACGGGACCTTCTTTGATCCTTGCAGAATGCCACATAGAAAACCAGCTTCACAGACACGTTGTTGAGGATCCTCATACTGCATACACAACAAGAAAGAGCCGAAAAACGACCAGCGCAGGTTGAAGGTAATGTGCTATCCATATTTGTTTCTTGCACATTCTGCATGTCAAGGTTTTACATTGGGTTTGTAATTTTTTTTTTATGATTGCAGGTGCGGTTATCGGGACATGCCACCCAAATGCTTCTAACAACACAGCAAGAAACCGACCTGCATATGCAACTCACAAAAGGAGGTTCATAGAAATGCGCACAGTTGGTTTCAAGTACTATGGCAAGCCATTGTCAAATTATTAGTCACTTTCGGCCGACATGGTACTGATCCTTTTATGCTCCGATAATTGCAGGCCTGCACGATTCAGAAGCTAGGAGTTCCACAACTGACTGTGGAGCAACAACCACACCATTAACATCGCGAAAACGTAAGTAACCCACTGTTATTTTATTCTAACTCCCGTACACGCAATTTAGCCTGCTTCACTTAAATTGCAGACTTAGTCATCAAATCAGAGGTAAGGTTAACAAGTCAATACGATCTGATCACCTAAACATCGTCTTACAATTAATAAGATGACTTCTATTATCAACTTTGCAGGAGTACTGAAATCATTAATCATCCTACAAAGATCAATACGAATTCCAGTGTTTCTTCTGATACGAGTCTAGGTTATTACTTCATTCCGACTTTATGAAGCATTTTGTGATTGTCATGTGCAAGATTATCGCCATCGAAATTAGAGAACTGATAATCCGATGTGTCTCTCAATTGGTTTTATAACAGGTCAATCATTTCATGTATGGATTGAAAAGCATGTTCATGATAATTCCGAATTTCATTTTCTTGAATTATTATGCTAAATATACTTTATGGAATGCATTTACATTTTAATGCTGATCATGGGAATACCTAACAGGGTTCACAACAGCAGCTTCTGATGACCATAAATGCGGCAGGTCTTCAAAACAGCAGCTTCTGATGACCGTAAGCGCATTATTTAGCTTCTGATAGGGAACAAGAAGGCCTAAAATAAGCCCATTACTTAGCTTCTACTGAAAATGAAGGTTAGAATAATCTATGCAAATTATTTATTTGATCACCTTCTTTAGTCGGTTGGATTAATATTTTGCGGGCTATGTTTTTGAGAACGTTATTTTAACAATATTCATTAAAGTAAAGTGATTGTGATTGAAGACGAGCCAGAGAAGTACCAGACTCACTTTTTCGAATACATTAAGCCTGGGGTTGAACTAGAAAACAATAAAGAGCTTTACAAGAAGGTTAACGCTGCCATTCATGCTAAACCTAACCCCACCAGGAATGTAACGCAACCACCTGCAGATCACACGAGGTAATATTTTTCTCTAAGCTAAATATGTAATTATATCGACTAACATTGTGTATGCTCCATGTTAACAATTTATATGGCTACAAACAAGTTTTCAAATGTCAACAGGATTGGAGAAGGCTCTCTTGATCCAGTCTACAAGGTAAGTATAGTGGTCATTATAACAGCTAATGTCAAGAAAAAATATTTAATTGCCCAAAATATTAACAAAGCACATATTTTTATATTATGTTTCACAATGTTTTAAGAGCTGCAGTCAACTTTTCGCGGGTTCGTGTACTGATGGAAAAGGAACAGGGAAATCTACTCAAATATTTTGTGACACATGTTTGAGAAACACGCAATCGAGCTCAAAGCTGAGAAATTGTTGCATATTGGGATAGTTGATCAGGAGAGTTATCCGTTGTCAAAGAAAAGTTTGCCTTTGGCTAGATTAAGAGATTGTGCTCATTTTAGACCTCGAACAACCACGGTAAACTAATTACTTATATTTCTATCATAGTGTTTTAAGGTTGCAATTTTGACTCAATCACTATGGTGTCCATCTCAAACGGGTCAAATGAACATTCTAGGGGGTCAAAGGGTAACGAGTACAATGGGTTGAAACTTGAAAGTCAACCATATTCAATGCAAATAACCTCTTAAATCACGTTTTTATTATTATTATTATTATTATTATTATTATTATTATTATTATTATTATTATTATTATTATTATTATTATTATTATTATTATTATTATTATTATTATTATTTTGGGTAAGATTTAGGTTATTGTAAATAAAATTGAATTTGTAACCATAATGATGCATTAATTTCTGGGTACCCAGTCTTTACCAACTGGCACTAGAAAATGGCCTGTTTCAACCACTATGTTTTGACTCATACAAATTCTTCTGTTGTTTTGTAGGTTTCATCTGTTATGAAGGTACGTAGTGCGTTGAATCAGGCCAGTCATGCCTTCTTCCAGAACTAGGGGTTCGTTCATGTGGAGGTGCCGATTGTAACTGCAACTGATACTGGAGCATTTTCCGAGAATTTCTGGGTTTCAACATCAAACTTTTCTTCTAAAAAGGTGAATAGTGAAGAGCCATTTCAATGGATGATACAACTAACGTTCATCTTGAGAATGTAAAGCATTAATGTGTTGAAAATATCAAGAAAGTTCCAAGTCCAAGTCTAAAGCTCACTTAAAGACCAAAAGTGTCAAGACACAAGGAGTTCCTTTCTAATCAGGCCTTTCTTACTACCTCGGGAAGTCTTCAACTTGAGAGTTGTACATAAGCTCTTGGAAGTGTATATGCATTTGGGCCAAGGTTTGAATCAGATAAATCAGTCTTGAAAAAAATATTTTTTGGCAGAAATTGGATGATTGAAACCGAAATAGCATTCTCAAAACTTGAAGCTCTTTTTTAATATATTAAGATTCACACATTTAAATTATTTGTTGTTAATTGCATTTGCTTTTTAACTTGACCAGGTAAAATCTGTTGTGCTTCACACCTTGAATCGGGCGAGGTTATTGTGGCAGTGGAAACATTTCTAAAGACAGGTTAGTGCGAGTCACTTTTATTGTCCTATGTCATTTTCCGTGCTTTTTTTGAATCGAGTTATCTCTCCAGGAAGAAATCATTCATCCCTCATAGAAAACTCATCTATGTTGAAATGGTAGATTAGTTCTTTTAATTGTAGTGTTCATCTACCAATGCTTGATTGACTTGGTTGATCAATGTATATTTTTGGGTAAAAATTGGTACAACTGAACTATGGTCAAGTATGACCCTTACAACTTCTGTCTAACTATGTTCTTGAGCCAATCCCCAGAACCTTTGGTTGAACTTTCCACCTAATGTAACACAAATCTAACCATTAATTATAGATAATGACATGATTCCAAACAACATACCTTAGTTTTCCTCAATTTTAGTCATAAATTTGAAAGGTTTTGTTACTTCTAATGTTATTCTGAATTGTGAAGTTATAGGGTGATGGCCAATCGCATGTTGATCGTTATCAAGAACATCAACAACAACAACATTCAGCAGGCGTGAATGCCGACAAAGGGGACACACCACAATCCAGGTCCGTCTGCACTAAGAATGGTGGAAAGGTACGCCTCGACATGGGATCGACTCCGACAATTACATTGTATAAATGTTGACTGAACATAGTACCTGTGCTTTGATGGTACCGTAATATATAGTTGATGTATATGTTTGTAAATATTGGATCATAAAATCTAATATTTTGCGTTGTTTCAAACAAAGCTCCATTTACAAACAATCTAATATTTCAAGCTTATTAAATTTAATTTACAAGCATTGTCCTCTGTGATGTTTTGCGTTTCGTGATTCTTAATCAATGTGGATAACTGGATATTGTATATTTATATTGAGAAGCGACAGAATGAAACTAAGGGCCCAATTCAAACACCAAAAGAGTTACAGCCTATATCATCCCCAATCAATTGTCATCTTGGTGAAGCCAAAGAAGAAACGGTTGCGGCTGCATACAACGTTGCTACTCTTTCAGGTAACTTGATGTCTATATTTTTTGTACTGTCGAAGGAAATTCCGTGATTACGACCACACATAGGATAATTATGCTCGGCATAATCGTAAATTTATTTAGTTTTAGAAAATTGGCTTATAGAGACATACCTGATATTTGGCTCATATTAGTTCATTGTGTTTAACCTATTAACAGGTTAACAAAAATATGTGATTTTAGTAAATCATTTGGTTTGAGTTATTTAATAAAGTGAGCATGACAACAATCTGTGATGGCGAATTGGAAACATGTAAAAAATAGTGCATTAGGCTTAGAAAATAACATGAACATAATTCATTACTTTGACATAAGCAACAAGTGCTTAAGCAAAAAAAAAAAAAGTGCAGTAATGAAAAAAATAAAAAGTTTAGTAGGCTTCACAAGAATGGCAGTAACCCAGTTTATTTGCTTCTCATTAACAGTAATGTAGTGTCAGTTTAGTTTTTTAATATCTCATGACTTTTGAGACACTAATTTATTCACATTTATATAATGCTTTTTTAATGCATGCTTAAAAAATGGTTACAGAGTTATATTATTGTAACACCCCCAAAATCGGGTCCAGAGGAAGCATACATGTCACCGGGGTGCTACTTAATTGGTATCACAACACAAGTTACCAAGAACGGTTTTACCTCAATCGTTTAGAAGAAAATTTATTAACAAAATGTTAAATTTACATTTTTCAAAAGTAATGCGGAAATAGGCCTATAAAAGGATTGAAGCGGTCCCAATATAGTTATCAGAGTCGTATATGACCATGCCCCTTGCCAAGCGCCTCCAGAAATAAGCAATTACCTCAAACTTGAAAATACATGCTAAAAGGGTCAGCTTACGCTGGTGAGTTCACAGGTTTGAGTTTAAAACAGTATGGTTGAACCAAAAGGTTTTCAAGTTTAAATCATCGTTTGCAAACAAGTCAAGTCCAACGTAGGCTCACACTGCCTAAATCACAGTTCCAAAACCAAATCCGCAATAATAACACTTATAATAACAGTGGACCAAAATCAGTAATAAGTATGCTATGCGTGACTAGGTCACAACCAACCAAACCAAACCAAACCCACACTTGGGTGTATCCAAATACAGTAACAGTTTCCTATAGGTGCACACAATGGATATCTATAGGCACAGGAGCCCTCGGTAATAGGCATAAAGAGCCCTTGTTAATGATTAGGCACAAAGAGCCCTTGTATAAAATAACCATAGTCAACTAGCATAGCAACATATCAAAAACATAAAATAACAATTGGTCCATTTAAAATGGTTTCGCAAATTTTCTCCCCCAAGTTTAATAAAGGATTAATAAGAGTAAAAATGGGGCTAGGAAAACTCACATTCATATCAGTTAATCACATAACGCCTTCAAATAACCAATTCAAATATTTCAGTCAATCAGTCAAATATTGAGTAAACAGTTTGTGTATTTCAAATAAACAGTTATTGAGCTTAGTTAAAACGAGCATGTATTCTCCCCCAAAATAGTTTAAAAACCAGTAAAAGTAGGGGCCATGAACTCACCTTAGCCACAGCAATGCAAAGACCACAACTGACACGACTGGCATCTAGAGCATATCACAACGGTCTCAAAACATACGGCACGACAGTACACGGAGGTGCAAGCACAGTGGTACACAACGGTCTAGGATCGGCACAACCTAATACGTATACGGTTATCTCAAAATACGCCTCGCAAAATAATAAATTCTATAAAAGGCAACATGTCGTAGTTTTCGTGGATTACTCGGTTTCAAAACTCATCAAAAGCTTAGTTTCAACGTTTCGTGTGGTGTGGTAAGAAAACATAGACTCGACATACAACTCACGCCAAATAGAAATAGACATCGACATAGTCGAAAGAATACTGACGAGAACTCAAACCAAGAAGACAAATCTAGAAGTTTACGACAAATAATCACTTCAAATAAAATAAATCAGTTTGTACGTTTCGGTATTTACCCCGATATCCCAAATAATTTGTATAAAACATAAACGACTTATAAAATAGGAAAGAGTTTAACTATAAAAATCGGTTTTCTCAAGTCGTTGTGACTTTAATTACCCAAATATGAATTTACAAACGTTGCGAACACTGCTGAGTCCTGACGGTAGCTCGAGTCTGTGAGGTACTGGTCCAACTCTAGCAAGGATTTCAAAAGAATCAATATAGCGAGGATTAAGCTTTCCATGTTTACTAAACGTATCAAACCTCCTCATGGTGAATCTTTGATCATAATCTAGGCTTTAACTGGGAATTCAAAAGATTTACGTCATTTGTCAGCATAACTGTTCTGACGATTCGTGAGCAGCTTGCTACTCGGTTATGATCTGAACGATCTTCTCGGTAATCTCATGAGCAAGTTCAGGGTCAGTAAGTTGAGTATCCCCAACGTCGACCCATCAAGTCGACGATCGGCACTTGCGACCATAAAGTGCATTGTACGTGCCGTAGAAATACTGGAGTCGTAGGTATTGTTATAAGAGGATGTGGCCAACAGAAGGTGTCTATCCTAACCATTGCCACATTCGATTACTCAGATAGACGTGCGGGATTCGCTCCTGAGGTCTAGCTTCTGATATAGCTGCAGGAACAACAAATCGACTTACAAAATGATTTGTGAAACAGCTTACAGGATAATAGGAAAACAATTTCCTCGTTTATAAAGTTGTAGTAAAGTCAAAATTTTGATTTTTAGTTTGATTCATAACATCGTAACAAAGCAACAAAACGTTTTATGAAATCGTTTTGCTAAATAATTTGTAGAAAGTTTACGGGGCAACAGGAAAACAGTTCGCCATTTATAAAATTGTAGTAAGATCAAAATTTTGATTTTTGTGAAATAGCAGTAAAACATTTTGTAGGATGACCGCAAATGGTCGGTGGAAAAATCAAAGGCAGTTTCTAAATTATTGACAAAGCAGTTTATTATCCTATAAGAGGTTAGCAAAGATAATTGTATTCCCGTGGGACGAGAGAAAAATTAGGTGGTTGTCCCAAGGAACGCGGTTCAGGTTACTCCTTAGGGTCTTAAGATTTCTGTTGGGCGCGGAATCTCTGCCAAATGGGGAGTTTAGCGAGGTCGGAGTACAACTCTAAGGGAAGATGTTGATTGCTACTAGCAATCAGTTGATTGAATCAGTAATGTACATACTACTTAAAGCGGGAGGTACAACATGATTGAACAACTTCGATTGAATAACATCGATTGGGCACAAGGCTTAGGGTAGAGGCGACTGTAACAAGGGCACAACAAAACTAGGCCGAATAACAAATTCAAATCCAAGATGACATCCAAAATTACAAAATCAAGCAATCCAAATTCAATCAAAACCAATCCACACATAGCCAATATCGAATCCAAACGTGGCCAAAATCGAATCCAAACGTAGCCAAAATCAAAACCAAACGTGGCCAAAATTGATTACAAACGTTCTATTAAGCTTAGACGGGCTTATTACGCTCTAAAGGGGTTACAAATAAGTAATTCGGATTCAAACGGTGCCAATCGGATCTAACTCGACTCGATGCAAATTACGGCCAGACGGCGACAAACAGGAATTCCATATAACTGGAGAAGCATAGCGGTGCCAGAGGCATTACGGTTTATGCGGTGTTGTGATGCCAGTGTGTTGTGTGTGTGGAAGTAATATCCCATGTCCGTGTATACACGCAAAACTGTACCATTTCCAAAATCCAAAAGTCAACCGGGACATAATTCCATTATAACTACTCTCAGTATTGCAAAATTTACCTTTGAGTCGGACATAGGTGATCAGGCTATGTCCCACTGTCCCTGGTTGAATATAGGTGATCAGTCTATATTCAGCCGAGGTTCAATGAATTTTGGAATACTCAGCCTAGTTATACTAGTAGTATGTCCGTTATGTCCAAAATCATTCCCAAAACCACGACAAGTGTACAAACTCGACATCCAATAGTGAGATTATGATAGGTATAGTGTGTGCATAAGTATATGGAAATGCTTATAGTGAACATCTAAAACAGGCAGATATAAAATATCCAAATAGTCAGGCACACATCTCAACAAGTATATAATCAAGCATCTCATCAAACAACTCGTCAAATATATCATGAACATCTCATCTAATATATCATTACTCGTCTCATCAATTATATCCTCAAACAAAATCATACGCAAGGCATCAGCTTGGCAGGCAGGCAGGTACGTGGCGGTCATAGGGTTAAGTTTTCATAAAAGTGGTTATAGTCCAGGTTTTAAAAATAAACCCAGTTCTCTATAACCTGGGCTCTGATACCAATCTGTAAAACCCCCAAAATCGGGTCCAGCGGAAGCATATATGTCACCGGGGTGCTACTTAATTGGTATCACAACACAAGTTACCAAGAACGGTTTTACCTCAATCGTTTAGAAGAAAATTTATTAACAAAATGTTAAATTTATATTTTTCAAAAGTAATGTGGAAATAGGCCCATAAAAGGATTGAAGCGGTCCCAATATAGTTATCAGAGTCGTCTATGACCATGCCCCTTGCCAAGCGCCTCCAGAAATAAGCTATCACCTTAAACCTGAAAATACATGCTAAAAGGGTCAGCTTACACTGGTGAGTTCACAGGTTTGAGTTTAAAACAGTATGGTTGAACCAAAAGGTTTTCAAGTTCAAATCATCGTTTGCAAACAAGTCAAGTCCAACGTAGGCTCACACTGCCTAAATCACAGTTCCAAAACCAAATCCGCAATAATAACACTTATAATAACAGTGGACCAAAATCAGTAATAAGTATGCTATGCATGACTAGGTCACAACCAACCAAACCAAACCCACACTTGGGTGTATCCAAATACAGTAACAGTTTCCTATAGGTGCACACAATGGATATCTATAGGCACAGGAGCCCTCGGTAATAGGCACAAAGAGCCCTTGTTAATGATTAGGCACAAAGAGCCCATGTATATAATAACCATAGTCAACTAGCATAGCAACATATCAAAAACATAAAATAACAATTGGTCCATTTAAAATGGTTTTGCAAGTTTTCTCCCCCAAGTTTAATAAAGGATTAATAAGAGTAAAAATGGGGCTAGGAAAACTCACATTCATATCAGTTAATCACATAACGCCTTCAAATAACCAATTCAAATATTTCAGTCAATCAGTCAAATATTGAGTAAAAAGTTTGCGTATTTCAAATAAACAGTTATTGAGCTTAGTTAAAACGAGCATGTATTCTCCCCCAAAATAGTTTAAAAACCAGTAAAAGTAGGGGCCATGAACTCACTTTAGCCACAACAATGCAAAGACCACAACTGACACGACTGGCATCTAGAGCATATCACAACGGTCTCAAAACATACGGCACAACAGTACACGGAGGTGCAAGCACAGCGGTACACAACGGTCTAGGATCGGCACAACCTAATACGTATACGGTTATCTCAAAATACGTTTCGCAAAATAATAAAGTCTATAAAAGGCAACGTGTCGTAGTTTTCGTGGATTACTCGGTTTCAAAACTCATCAAAAGCTTAGTTTCAACGTTTCGTGTGGTATGGTAAGAAAACATAGACTCGACATACAACTCACGCCAAATAGAAATAGACATCGACATAGTCGAAAGAATACTGACGAGAACTCAAACCAAGAAGACAAATCTAGAAGTTTACGACAAATAATCACTTCAAATAAAATAAATCAGTTTGTACGTTTCGGTATTTACCCCGATATCCCAAATAATTTGTATAAAACATAAACGTCTTATAAAATAGGAAAGAGTTTAACTATAAAAATCGGTTTTCTCAAGTTGTTGTGACTTTAATTAACCAAATATGAATTTACAACATTTTATAAGTTTGATGTCTCGTTATCATTCGCGTAATTATTAGTTTTGGTTTTATTGAAGATTTTGTGTCCGTTTCGTGTCTAATATATTAAATTCATTTCGAATCTAACATATTATACCGTCTCGAGTCCCAGAATGTCCAATAAGTCCAATGCCTAACATCGTTATATATCCATATTATCCAAATTCCAATCGCAATTCCAAGCAAAATCCGAAACGTACTAATAACATCAATGTCAAAGCTAATAAAGAACTCGTTAGTCAATTATATTTTGACACCACAAATTTATAACTAACACAATCTTTATTATATTTTTACCCCAAGTGGGTTAACACAACTTGTAACCAATGTAGCATGGGCTTCGGCCCAAGCTTAACACAAACCAAACGTGACCCTTAGATAACTTGTCCATAAGTGAATATCAAATGCACTCTAGTGTGATTGTGACCAAACCGAGACCAAAAACCAAACAAGCACCCTTATAATTTAATACGTTCAAACCAAACGAGCTCACTCTAGTGAGTGTCTCGTTAACCAAAACAACAACATCGAAATATCACATAACACGAACATATCCTATATGAATTAACCAATCTCAACACAACAAAGTCATCATAGTACTAAATAATAAGATCCCAGCTTCACCGAGACCATGGATGGTCTCGGCTCACCCATGCCGACACAAACTAACACAAGTATTTCCATCTACTTCGCGACATATACCAACAATATAACCAATCTGAATCGAGGATCCAAACAACAAAATAACTTAAGAATTTGCACAACCACATCAACACTTTACTGGAAATAAATTCTAACCATGAAACTAAGATACCAAACGGGTTTCTCAGCACGGGATTAAACTATGGCACAAAATGGGTCTCGACCCGATCCGTTAACAACCCAAACGAATCAACAGACAACTCAAACGATTTCTTACCACACGATTAATTTCCAAAACAAGTTTTAATCAGTTTTTAAATCACGAATTAATAGTCTCGTCTCATACACAGTATTTAAATCCACGAAAACATTAACAAAAATAATTATTATCGATTTCAAAGCAAAGAAAATAAATAACCAACGTCTCTTCTCGGTTTACCATGTCTAGAAAAGAGAGGTGAGGGGGAAAATGACGGCCGGGTGGAGGCTCGTGGCTGGTGACTGTGGTAACTCGAACCAAAACAACTCTGGAAATATACCTTCGATCAACTCTTATCTCGATTCAACACAGAAAAAAGCGGCGATTTGATGTGGTGGTGGCCATAGGAGGCGCGTGTACCTCGGAAATAGGCTTATGATGGTGACATAGGGGCGAAGTTAGTTTAGCTTTTGTGAGGGAGGTGGTGGTGATGGGGGCCGGAGGTTGGCCGGAGAGACTGGGAAAAGTGGTTGTCGGCTGCATGTTTAAGGAGGAGGGGAGAAGAAGTCTAACCCTAAAAGAGTTATAATAGGGTATATATAGGTAGGGTTTAGGTTTAGATAACACTAGGGACCTGAACTGTAAATAACAAAAGTTTAGGGCGGCGGGTGTAAAATTTCCACAGGGGCCATAGTTGTAATTTAGGCTATCTTTCACGAAATCAAGTCCGAGGCTCATTTAAACTAGTAAACGATAGATTCAAGACCCGGGAATTACGCCATTGCGCTCAGAATTATTTTTCCAATAAAAATGACTATTCATACGCCTCGTTTCCCACAAATAATAAAATAATCGAATCAAATCGTCGGTTGTGCCAGTACGCGTTCTGTTATCCTCTACATTCCATCATAACTACCATCTAACTAACATCCATATTTCCCGCCAAAACTAACAATAACACTTTCGAATTCATTTCTAGTTTCATTGAGTTCTGAGTTTATTGTTGCCTTCTATACGATTTCTTAGTGAATCCTAGAAGTGTTGTATATCAAAGTTGCTAGCAGAACCTTTCGTAAAGCATTGTATCATGTACTGATGTAACGAAACCAACATATGCATACATACAATATATTAAAAATATAACACAGTTTCATTAGTTATGACACAAAAAGAAACCTAACATAAGCAGCACACCTACGATTCAAATTACTAACCGTTCACAAATCATATTCGTGTATACAAAAAGCGTACTAACCTTTCTTCTTTGTCCCGAATGCAGAAGGAACAATTGTGGCTGAGGAAAAAGATGATATTAGGGTTTTGAGGATATAATGAAGAAACGGAAAAAAGCATATACGAAAAATAACCTAAACAAAGAAGACGACCAACCTAGAAAAAGCTGTAATTATCTATTGAACCCAATATCTAGCAACGAAACCAACATATGCATACACAATATATAAAAAATATAACACAGTTTCATCATTAGGGTTTTTACCTTTGGTGTATTAGCAGTAGTTCCACTGAATGACTTTACAACCTGCAAAAAAACGTATCAAATATCATTAAAACTCTAAAATTGTTACTTCATGTAGAAAGTTTTGATTATTAGGGTTTTTTTTGGAAAAATATACATATGGTTAAATGATAAGGTGGTATATTAGGTTAAAATTTTTGTAAATCGTAATCATCTCCAAAAAAAACTGTGATATGTTCCCTAAATTATATGATAAAAGTAAAATATTTAGACGTATATAAGTTTAAAACATTGTAGAGATATAATTAAAGAATAGATATTAATTGCATAGGAATAGATATTAGTTGTAGATTTATAGATTTTGTTTTGCAAAATCTAAACCAAAAAATGTGTTGGTCTAGTGGTTATCATGTTTGTTTGTGGACTAACAGACCCATGTTCAAATCATGTAAGTGTCAAGTTTTTTAAAAATCCGAATTTAAGCTTGTTAAATGCATGCTTAGGTGGCTTTAATTGTGATGACTTGGCTTTAATCCATGATTAGGTGGACTTCCATGTCATTGATGACGTCGTACACCTCCAGTTGTATATATGTTAAGGTAAACTGTTAACATTTTATTAATAAAATAAAATCACAGTATATAAATAATTAACCAATAAATAAGAACATAAAATTAAAGACAAAAAGCGGTACAAGCAACAGACAAACTCTTACAAACAGGTTCAGACTTATGTTTAACACGATTCCTTTAAAATAGATTCATTGTCAGTTTCTCAGGTACACCGACCTAAGTTGATGTATAGGCAGACGTGACCAACTTGCATGGAAGATCACGAAATCGATGACCTGCTTTGACCCATTCTTGCGAAAAACGTATGGTTGGAGTTATGTTTTAGGTTATGAAAAATGAATGAGTATATGATTGTATTTATGCAGAAAAATTATCGTGTTTTCCAAGATTAAATCTAGGATTTAAAATTTTGTTATAGATAAACACCGGTTCCTAAAACTGATACAAATTTATGGAAAGGATAGAATCGCGCACGAGGTCGAATTTTCAAAGTTGCATATATGTCCGCAGGTTGCACGGGCTCCATGAGTTCACAAGCCATCTTTAGCCTAGAAGTCGATTCTCTTCACCCATTACATGCGCGCGTCGGTGTTGGATTAAAATAAACCAAAGACAATTTGACTAAGCAATACAAAGACTTGTATATAAACCCCCCACATTTTCTGTATATAGGCGACGCGGGAGAGCAATTCCCATTTTCAGTTTTATATTTCAAGTGCCTCACTTTCAGACACGCTATCTAATTCATATTAATCACATTTTAGACATGTGATGAGGTGTAAAAACATGCGTTTTTGAGGGATCATTTAGCCTCTAAACTCGTACATATTTGATCATTTATTGCCCTAAATCGTTTCTATTTGAGTTTTAGGTACTTGGAAAGAAAATGCTGGAAACCAAAGTGTTTTTGGCTAAATTGGACGAGAAAACGAAGAAAATGACCAAGTCACGAAAACGTCAGGAAAAGGAGGCCTAACGACGTCAGGATTACAAAGTGACGCCATCACATGTAAAGACACGAAGATGATCAAGTTATAAAAATTGCAAGTGACGCTTCAGGAAATGGTGACGGTTTAGAGCTGACGGCGTCAGAACTAGAAAAAGGAAGCGTGACGGCGTCATAAGCTATAAAGTGACGCCGTCACAACTAAGTCGGTGCAAAGGACAAAACCCTAATGATGACGAGCTGGCGGCGTCACACCTATAAAGTGACGCCGTCACATCTGTAAATCTATATATATTTTTTGTAGAATTTTCATTATGGGTGACACGTGTGAGACGTAACTTTGGAGTGACGAATTTTCCAGCTCTTGTAAGGGTTTTTAGCCCCCAAACTTCCATGTTTTATTCAAGATAAGTTATTCATCCATTAATCATTCAATATGTCTATGTGTTGTTTGATTATTTGTTTATCTTTTCTTCCAATTAACATGCTAGGCTAATTACTTAGTGTTTTCTTAGGATTAAATGAAACCTAGTTATTGATTATTGATTGTCGTCTCTTGTTTAATTAGTCGTTATTGCGTTAGGAGTTGGAAAACTAGCTTGATCTTGGGATGCTTGTTTAGACTATCCAATTAAATGTCCCACTATAGTGCAATAGTTGGTAGATTCGTTGTATTTATTTCATGGATTGTGATCGCTGACATTAAGAATCTCATCGAGTCCTATAATCTTCCCGTCGTTGTGGAACTGCGGTCGATGACATTAAGATTCTTAACGAGTTCAATACATCCATAGAGTTAGGGCATTCGGCACCTCCCTACGACTAATATTAAGGAATACAATGCGGTAATTAGACAAGGACGTGACAATTCGACTAATCAATAAGATTTAACTAGGAAGTAATCAGATTCTAAGTAAACACCTTTACCTATCATACGAGTTCACCAATTTACTTTTCCGTATATTAGTTTAATTTAGTTTAATTAGTAGTATAAAAACCAAACTCTTCAACCCCGAGATTTTTACTTGCTTTCTTATAAATATAAAAATACAAAAATAATCATCCATCACCTTTAGACTTAATACGTCATACACTTCGAGCCTTCACAACACTATTCCCCTAGAGAACGATCAATCCCCCGTGTCTTGCCTATACTACACTACAACGGTCAGGTACACTGCCTAGGAGGATTGTAAAACTTAGTCAACATGCTATAGCTCGTTGCGAATCTATCTTCTAAGAGAACGTAAACGCACAAATTAATACGAATCTATATAACATTATAATATATATTAAATAGTGTTCAAAGTAATTATTTTTGCAAAAGAATTCCAACACGATTGTTTTTCTTATTGAATTGTAGATGGAGTACAATATACGCTGAAACAGAAACATAGAAGGATGACTATATAAATGACCAATAATATTTTTGGACACACGGCTTGTTTATTTTTTAGATAGTGAAATGACAATATTATAAAATCTTGTTTTCGTATTAGCTAAATGAGTCGTCACATGCTTCTCGAACTTCTTAAATAGCCTTTCAAGTATGGAACTTCCAAAATGAGAGATCAGCAATGATTCTGAAACAGCGGAAATTAGATTTGCTGTATTTTTCCCATGGTTATGCCTAGGCTCATTTGAATCTTTTGTATTCTCATAATCTGTGTCCATTGAATCCCAGTTGACTTCAAAAACGTCTAAATTATCAAGAGAAAACGATCCTTCATTTTGAATAATTTTCACGACTTCATCCTCACAAGGAAAATAATTGGGGATGTTGAATGAGTTAATATCTGATTCTAGAACCAGTCCCTGTATTATTGGTTGAAACAAAAATTATTAGTTGCTCCAAGCACATCAAAATCACTAAGACCTTTGATCATAGGGTCAAATGTGTATATTAAAGAACCTTAACCTCTTTGAGCATATCGAGGAGTGAATGAGCTAGCAACTCCCAAATACAGCCTGAATCGTCTCGAGTTGGATCCCTAGTTTTTCGACCAATAAACGCTAAAACCATGCATCCCCCGAATATTATTTCTTCGGAGCGCATTTGTAGGAACTTTGTGAAATCAGTGTGAAATTGATTTCCATAGGCTTCAAAAACATTCTGAGGACTAGTTTTTGCCATGAATATGTTTAATCCATTGTTTTCAATTCCTTCAGGTACCTAGCACATATTACAGGAACTACAATATATCACCAAACATTGTTTTCCTAAATTTATGGAGGAACGTGAAATGTAGTTAAGCATTATAATTCCTTCTAAGAACTTGCTTGTTTTCCATTACTAAGTAAATTTCAATGTTGAAAATGTAACACACTTCTTAAAACATGTGAATCTTTTGTTATTCTTTTTATTTATATTTCTCTGCATGCTGCTTGTATAATAAGAAATTAATTGCTAATTAATGTAATTCCGGCATTATGGAAACCTGAGAAAGCCAATGGACGCTGTAAGAGGAATGAACAAAGTGTAAGCTTTTGTCTGGAAAGAGTCTACCATGGAAGGAACCTGGAACAGCAGAAACGAAACAAAGGCCAGGATTTGCGCTCTTCTCCTTTCTAAACTTTGCATAAAAGTCAGGTAACATTTTAAAAATGTTGTTGAAATCATTTCCGAAGAGGTCATTTAAGCATACTTCAAACTGGGGTGGTTTACCATTGTTTTCTGTACAGACCTCATCGACTATATCAATAATGTTAGATGCAACAAGTAGTGTATTTTTGCCAGAGGAGCATCCCAAGTCTGCTATTTTAAAACACTGACCAGAGATGACATTAACATTACAAAGACTCTTGATTGTATGCTTTAGAATTGGCAGCGTTTTACATATCACAGTTTCCTGCAAAGAAAATAAGAAGGCAACACTTAAGTGACAAACAAAAGATATATATGATTTTATGATAAGCTTAACATTGAGAGTATGAGTTTCTACGATATGCTTTAGAAACCTGAAGAAGTGAGTTTTTGGCATAACTTGATTCTCCATCACCAGTACTCATGTGTAGGATATTTGCTACCGACATGACTAGTTATTTTTTTGCCTTTGCTCTGCAACTGCCAAGGCCTATTTATCATTTAATAAGGCGTTGCATACAGGAGTTAATACAGTGTTAGGTAATGAACTAACAAACATGTTTTTCTTATGTTGAAACACTCTCAAGTCACTTTCAAGAACTAGACCAATGTCTCCTAGCATTGAAAGTGTTTTTAAGTTTCTTTCTAGCTTATCTCCTGGTAATAAGTGCAGCGGTCCATGTTTACCTTACATCATCTTAAAAAAAATTACATTTTGTAACTTAATAATCTTATATTCTTATTATAATTTACTTGATATCAGATAGCATAAAATTTCTAATATATCTCAGAAAGTTGATAGACATGCTTACCCTCTCTTCTAACTCACTAAGTACGCAGTGTTGGAAGATCAATCCGTTCATATTATGACTTTTTGTAAGATACCACTGACCGCTTAGCCGAAAGCTCAAGCTTTAGCATGTAGTTGTGTGTAGCAAGGTGGTGGTTCAAGGTTCTCATGGATCAAAATGTTTTTATGTTCGAATATTGAAGGCTAAACCTTCATTTCGATATTAATTGATTGCACTTATAATTGTTTGTGCTCATCATGTAGGACATCGAAGAAATGCCAGATTAGAGATTACCAGTTCTTGTGTCAATGTATAACTTTCATCGTATGATACAGAAAGATCCTGATTTCAAATATGGAGGGCTACACCTTCACATCGATATTGATTGCACTTTTAATTGTTTGTGCCATCATTTACGACGACATTGAAGAAACGTGATAAAAGATAACCATTTCTTGTGTCAACAATATATAACTTTTATCGTATGATAAAGAAAGAGCCTGATTTCAGATTAAAGATAACCTTTGTTGTGCAACCAGCCAACCACGTATAACTTGTATAAAAGTTTGAAGTGAAATTCCATATTTTAAACACTTTACAATGAAAGTATTACACTAGTGCATCTTTTTCTGATAGTTGCGTTTGTGATGTCGTACTGATAGAATTTAAGTGGATATAATGAATTTGTATCTTTCTACCCAAATATATTACACTAAAACATTTATAAATTAATAATGTTTTGGATCAAAATATTTTATTAATTTAATGAGATATTATTATATCGATAAATTAATAATTTATTAATTTAAATAGGTTTTATGTATTTGCTTTTAAATTTACAACTCTAAGGGTGGGAGGAGTAATGCTCGGGTTACTATGCGGGTTCAAAAGGTTCCATGCGGGTATGAATGCCGCCTCTGCGGGCTTGGATCGGGGGCTGCATTTGCGAGCTTTGATCTCGCTTTGGGTTGGAGAAGAAACAAAAGATTTGGGTGTGTTTGTGAAAATATTTTGGGAGGGTTGGGAGAATGATGGTTGCCAGTAAAAAAAGTTGAATCGAGAGTTGGAGGGTTGAAATGGGGTGGAGAAATTTGATTGGTTAATTTTGGGAGGGTTGGAGGGTTGAGGAGTGATGACTCCCTCCACCCTAATATACTAGTTATAATGTATACTAGTTATAGATGAAAAATAAATTAGAAAAAAAAGTTCCAATTAAAATTTTGTGAATTCATATTAAAAAATTAATTGAATTTGTCAAGTTCATTGTTTTTTAATATGGCAAATTACTTGAAAATATAGTTAGTTTGCCACTTTTTATGATTGTATGCAGCCATCTTTTTATTTTTCACATTCTGTCAATAAACTTTCAAAACTCGACCTTTGTGTGTGCCGGGTGACCTGCTTGACCATTAACCGGTTGCTTATCCCACACACATTTGCAGCGTTAGTCCTTTATACTAACGACCGTTAGTCCTTTTATACGTTTTCGTCCATTCTCTTACGTTTTCGGCCGTTTTTATACGTTTTCGCCCGTATTCTTACGTTTTCGCCCGTTTTCTTACCTTTTCGCACGTTCTGTTTTTGCCCGTTTTCTTACGTTTTCGCCAGTTTGTATACGTTTTTGCGCGTTTTCTTACGTTTTCGCCAGTTTGGAAAACATATAAAGAAAAGTAGGACTATGAACTCACCTGAACAGTCTGGATGGAAAACAAAGTTAAACAAAGTTGATAAACGTCTCCGGCTCGCAACCTGGGTTGGTATGTCAAGTTTTATTATTATTATTATTATTATTATAGAAAATGTTACGCTTTTTCCCCTAAAGTTTCACATATTAACAACTTATACCATTGAACTTTCGTAAAATGACAAGTTTTACCCCTCAACTTTTACAAAATTATAATTTTTACCCCTTAACTTTCGTCAAATTACAGTTTTTACCCCTGTAGTTTCAAAAGTGACATTTTTTACCCCTGAGGTTCAAGTCGACAGCAGGTTAAGTCCTAGTTTAATTTTACTTAGAGTCTTGGCAGAAAATACCCCTGAGACTCCTGTCGTGTTACACACGACGTCCTTATTTTTATAAAACACGTTATACATTACGGAAAATGGCAAAACTTTTTACGAATCTTTTACACACTTCTTTATCAGTTTATAAACATCATTTTTACAAATTTCCAGCTCGTGATTCGAGCTCACGAGCTCGAAATAATTTTTATTAGGGTGCGTTTGTTCGTAAATTTTGGACAGAAAACAAGTAGAAAGAAATGGTGATATCTTGATGATTACTAAATCATATAACTCCGTTCTTTTTCCTAAAATTAGATAGCTATGTGATCTTTAACTTGACAAAAATTTAGAATTTTTAGTGTCCATTTGAAAGTCGAATTTAAGGTTCCAAAACTGAGGCCTGCTGTTGGTTTCGACACGAACAAAAAGGAAAGAAAAATTTGGTTTTTGGTTTTGGAACTTACGAACTAATAATCTTAGCCTATTTTTAGTATCTACAACATATCTTGATGCTTTCTAACTTGTTTTAGATATTCTTGGTTTATAAAAATAAATTAAGAGGGTGTTTGTGTGATTAGATAGAAAGGAAAAACAAAAACAAAATTAGGTTTTTGATCTTTAGGGTTTCTAGTTAACTTCATAAGTATATTAAGTAGGTTTAAGCTTATTTTTATCATGTTTTAACATCTATTGGGTTTGTATCAAAAATAAAAATATAAGGGTGTGTTTGTTTAATTCGACAAAAACAAAAGAAAAGAAAGAAAAGGAAGTTTCTAGTTTTTGTGTTAGATCATTATTAGAGGTTATAAAAGTATTTAAAGCATATGTAAGATAATGAAAAAGTTTTAGAACTTACATAGTTATATGGTTCAATTAGGGCAAGTTTTGTGGCGAAATGAATTTGGAAATGGATCACAAGTGTGTCTTCCTCCCCTTTTGGCTTCCTAGGGTGCTCTAAGACTTATATCAAGGCTGTAGGATCAGTAGGGATGGTGTGTGTAGGCTGAGGTGATGGTGTCGAGTGGTGTGTGGGAGGTATGGAAGAGTAGGGCTTAGCTATTTATAGAAAGGAAGGATTAGGGTTTGTAAGAGTGTTGTGTCATCAAGTTGGGATAAAGAGGAGACAAGGTGATGTGTTTGAAGATCCTTGAAGACAAATGGATGGAGAGGGAGGAGGAAAGGTGGCGTAGGGGGGTGATGGTGATGATATAGTGATGTACTCTAGTTTTAGGCCATAGAAGTTACCAACTTAATTTAGACAAGGTGATGTGGAGATATGTGAGTCATAGGAGAGGGCTTGTGATACATAAGTTACCTAGGTTTTTGTATGTAATTGGTTTAGTTATGATTTTGGGAGTTTCGAATTAAGGAAATGGAATGAGATCGATTTGGCATTAATGGGTGGTACCTTGGGCTATGTCGTGTGATATTTAGGATTTAGGGAAATAACTAGTTGGTTTTAAGATTTAGTTCATGTATTTTGTTAAGTAGAAAATTTATTTAAGGCTTATATATATATTATAGGTGTCGAATTTTATAAATATAAATAGAAAATCATGTTGTGCTAATAAGAGTTGTACTATATGCTTAATAGAGTTGTACACTGGATTTAAAAATATAGAAAATATAATTTTAGGGTTTTCTTAAGTTTTACGAAAATTATATGTTGATTTTATCATATTTAAAAGTATAGAATTGGTATTTTAGGTTTTCATGCTTTAATCACTTGTACATTAGCTTAAGTGGGTTGTACTAGGGTTTAGAAAATAAGAAAAAAAATATATTCCTAAGGTTTTCTTAAGTTATATAAATTTAATAAATTTTTTATTAGGTTTTATATATATATAAATGTGATTTTAACTTTCGTGCATTAAACACTTGTACTCTAGTTTTTAAAGACTTGTACCTATTTTAAGAAATCTATTTTTAAAGTTAATACAGGAAATACTTGGACAATGGGTTTTAAAATGAGTACACTGAGGTTTATAATGATATTTATATTAATATTATAATTTTGTGCTTTAATGACTTGTACATTGTATTGGAAAACTTATACACTTATATTTTGTAAGAATCTTATATAAATAAATTAGGGTTTATGATTTTATTACATAAAATCATGTTTTTATGAGATTAGGGTTTTATCGGTAGCTAAAATGGAATTAGGGTTTCTGTGCTTTAGTGACTTATACATTACTCAAATAAGTTGTATTTTAGTATTTCTAGGGTTTTGATATTTTCACATGTTATTATGGTAGCTTAGGGTTTTCTAAAAACTCTTCAAGAAACGTTAAATTTTAAACGTACGCTAACGAATTAACGCAAAGTGGTAAATGGGACCTCATAAAGTTTTAGGTCAAAGATGTTTATAGGGGAAATCATGAAATAAGTTAAGGTTGGGGTTGCGTGTGAGCACGTTTATCGGGGATGCGAGTTATGTCACATAAGATAATAGTTACGTTCAGATAAGTAAAAAAAAAAAGAAATCTATACGTAGAAAAATGGGTTAAGTATAGTTTATTATAAAGTGATATTTTTACCAATGGTTGCAATATCCCCCGGTTGAAGGGCATCTCGTCCCGAGATTCAGTCTATGTTGGTCGGGGAGTTGGGAAAATGATGTGATTGGAGATGTGATTTTGATATATTTAAAATGCCTCAAGTTCAAAAATAATATTTTATATAATATTATCTTGTTTTTATGTCATTTAAACCTAATATAGTCCCGCTATCAATCCTAGATTATATTTCTAGTCTAAAAAGGGTTGTCTAGGAATTTCCATTAGGTACCTAAATATCGTGTTTTCGTTAGTTTTATCCATAATAAAATTGAATGTCTCGTCACCTAATAAATCCAAGGACTGTGAACAGTAATTCCTAACGGTCATAAACAGTGAAATTTAACGTCTATGAACAGTAAAGTCTAACCGGTCGTGAACAGTGTTTTTCTAATGGTCATGAATAGTAATTTGCAACGGTCAGGAACAGTGATAACGACTAGTTTTCTTCTATAAATACCTCATTTTCAATCCTCATTCTTTCATCACCAAATTCTCTAACTAAAACCTCAAAATGCCACACCTATTCACAATCTTAGCAGTCGTTCATGTCGTTCTCGGTATTATTTATTTGACGTATGTTCCTAAAGAAGATTATGCATTCATGGTCTATGTTGTTGCGGCTCTTATGCCATTTAGGTTCCTAGCTATCGGTGTTGACAACTTATGGAGGTAATGGTCCTACGCTATTTCTATATAATCCTCAATAAAACTTATTTGTCTTCGTGCTTACGATCTAGGTTTGGTTCTGTGCCTAATGTTTCGGTGGTATCTATTACACAGGGTAATCAAAATGATTCATCCAGTGGTCACTTTTGCTATCGTGGTGTTGATGGGAGTTTTTGTTGCTATGGCGGGTCAACCTTTCAGTGATTCTCTACCGTACTTAGGAGTCATTGTAATAATAGTACTTCCAATGCTAGTTATCTCACTGTGTATGAATTTTTATAGGTTCTAAATTTGTACTATCTATGTCTTCCATAAAGTCTTTGTGTGTTCCTAGGGTTTATTTGTACTTTGTTGATTTCCTATCTTAGAGAATATGGTTCCTAAATGTAAACATCTATTGTGGTTGGTTCAAAGGGATAGTTATGAACAATTTATTTTGTTTCAAAATTTTTGCTTTTGAATGAAGATTGTTATTAGAAAATCTGAAAAGATAACTGTTCTAATTATGACATGTTTCTTCCTAAATTATACATAGTTGATCAGGCTATGTATGATTGAGGGCCAAATGATGTGATATTTAGTCCAGCTGTTGTGACATTTTATATTTTTCAAATTGTTTTAGATGGCGTTCAACGTGTTGTTTTTGTAAAATGACTTCAAAAATTATTATATATATATATATATATATATATATATATATATATATATATATATATATTATATATATATATATATATATATATATATATATATACTAGCTTTCAAGGCCCGCCTAATGGGCGGGCATGACTTATAAAGTTCCTTGTAAAGTATTAGTTAAGTAGGGCTTGTTTGTTAATGCGTTAAACATAAAAATTAGTTGACCGTTATTAATTATTAAACAATTTGACAAAAAAACAATTTTCATTGTGTTTATTTCATTCACTTTTGAGACAGTTGCATATTATTTGTCAAGGAAGAAAACTCGCCACTGAAGAGACAGACATACTTGTAGAAATTTTTTGCATTTACTTTTATTAATAGTTGTTATTGAGCACACCGCAGCAAGCAATTGCATACTGTTTGGGAAGCCCGGCCGATGGGCGGGAATTAGTTATAAATATTGCTTGAAGATATTATTAGAATAATAAGATATAAATGTACAAATTTTATAATATTTGTTTATAGGAAGTATTAGTTATTGTTTTTGATGAATTAGCGTTCGTATGCCAAAAACCAGTTGTCTAAGTTTTTTTGTTTCCCACTTTTGAGACAGCCACATAAAGACACACTCCAACAGTGAATTGGTTATGGTTAAATTTTTACGCCATCTTAGCTACTTTTTGTTAACCAATTATCGACGGGCGGGCGTGACTTATAAATATCGTTGACATATTTTTGTTTAACGAAAAAGGTGGGTTTAAATTTTTTTTGAAAAGTGGACTTGTACGAAGAAAGGGTCAAAACTATAATTGGTAGACGTGTTTCAAATTTGCAAAGCCCACCCGATGGGCGCGCTTGACTTATAAATATCGTTGACATATTTTTCAATAACGAAAGAAGGGTGGTTAAAAATGTTTGGAAAAGTGGGCTTGTGCAAAGAAAGGGTCGTAACTATAATTGGTAGACGTGTCTCAAATTTCATCTAGCATGGGTCTCCAATAGGTGCAAGAAATGGCTAAAGCCTTAGCCCGATCATAGGACCAACCCTAAAGCTATAACTCAACCTAGCTTTGCGATACACATCATGAGATTTTAGTTGTGTCCACCGCTTAGTCGGTGATCGGCCCCAAACGGTCAACTAATATTGACCAAGTAAATGGTCAACAAGAGTCAAACAATCTAGGGCACAATGCAATTATCCAAGGAGTTAGTGTATCCCCGGGTCGTTAAGTCCCAGCGAGATGTGAATTCTGTAGTAAAACGAATCTGTGATCGGGTGAGGATTGAACAGAAAAGGTTGTGAGTGATTAAACTAAGGAAATATAAAAGGAAATAGCTTAAACAAGCTATAAGAACAAATACGTGAAAGCAAAATACTTAGAAACGTAAAGGAACTAGAAACGTACGTTTTAGTTTAAATAAACGTCAACGTACAAAATAAAATTTGAAAATGAAGAAATATTAATCCTACAAATATGAAAATAACTTTTTTATAAACCTAAAGATAAAAGAAAATTTTAAGAAAAAGAAAATTAATTATTTAACTATTTAATTAATTATTATTAATTAATAACTATTTATTAATTATTTAAAATGCACTAAATTAAAAGAAAATAGGAAATTATCCTAGAAAATTAAAATTTTAACTTAGATAAATCTAAAATAACCTAAAACTTATTTTAAAACTGAAAATATATTTATTACACTTTTTATCTAATTATTATTAATTAATTACTAATTAATTATTATTTAAACTATTTTGATTTTTAATAAAAACTAAATAAACAAAGAAAAATATGAAACTTTTTCTATAAATACTCTAAGGTGACAGGAAGATAAGAAAAATATAAAAATGAAAAGTGCTTAATGAAAAAGCTGAAAATAAGCCAAATGGCTTAAATAGAAGCTATCACTTATTTTTATGTTGTTGATTTTCTGATTTTCTTTTACAAATCTATTAATATACTGATAATAACAAACTTTAATAAAGACAAAATTATTAAAACTTAAAAATAAGCAGTTTGGAAGCTTATGAGCTTAACAGTCAAGCTTTTGGCTTGAAATTAAGAATTTAAGCTTTGAATAAGCTTGAAATAAGCTTCACAGAGTACACAAGCTAGCAAATAAGCTACAAACAACTTTAAGGAACTGGAATGAAGTTGAAACAACAAGAGATTTACACAGAATAAGCCAGGATAAGCAAATAAGCAAATCCAAAGAACACAGATTCAAACAGGCCTGCAAGGAACTTCAAAAGCAATTCCAGCTTATCAAATAAGCTTAAAATCACAAAATAAGTTCTGAAGTAGCAAGCTGGGTTGGTGAGCTTTCCAAAAAGCCCAAACTCACACTGTGGAACCCACTGGAGAGCTTTTGAGAAGCTTATGAAATAAGCCAAAATACACTGAATACTCAGTATACTATGAAAATGGGACAAGTAAAAAGCTATTAGCAGCCCTATCAAATAAGCTAGAAAAAGCAAAATATGGACTGGAACTTTGAGATGGGTGGTTAAGCTTCACAAAAAGCTAAATCACACAAGCTGAAGTACACTAGAGAGCTTTTGAGAGCTTATGAAAAATGGCTCAATTACACTGAACTATCAGTGTATACTGATGACTCAGTGTAATGAGTGGTTTTTGAGAAAATATGAAGGCATAATAAGCAGTCCAATAAGCAGATAAAGGGAAAAGCAAAAGCATACAAACCAAGCTAGCCAGAAGGGCTTTCTAAATCAACAAGTCACACAAGCTAATTCTAAATAATGAAGATTATGCAAGCTTATGAAAAAACTATCTAGACTGATGCACAGGGCATTTTTCAGAAATAATACTAAATGGAAGCTATCAAATAAGCAGATTATAAGCTGAATAAAATTAAACTAAAATTATCCTAATGAAGATAAGCAGCAAAATATTAATTATCTAAAAGCACAAGTACTGAAACTCAATATTAAGACCTATAGAAAATTAACTAGTTTGATCAAAAACTGACAACTATGAAATTTGACTTTTTAGTGAAATGAGCTAAGTTGACTTATATGAACTTAGGATTGATTCTACTTACTGATTATGTTATATTAAGCTGAAAAGAAGTTAAATTAAGCTAGATAAACAGATTATGAACTAGTGTGATGAAAATGAACAAGTAAATTCTAACAGTTAGCAAGTTAAGTGAGATCAGAGACTATCTTGACTTTCTATCAAGTAAGTACTGGTTTTGCTTGTTTAACTGAGTTTTTACATCCTAATGTGACATATATTAAACAAGAACAACACCACAATCAACCTTGATCACAGTTAATACAGTAGAACCAAACAACCCTTTAACACACTGAATTTGTGATTTTCAAAGCAACCTAATGATTTAGACCTAAACTCTGTTTTCAAACTTTATATTATCATTAAAGAAGACCTTATGAGCATAAAACAACAACAATATTAGCATGAAACACAGAACCACAGTGAAATGCAAAAAATGGTAAAAAGCTTACAATTTTTGCAATCCAGCTAAAGAACCAAGAACAAG
The DNA here is from genome assembly GCA_021014915.2 of Artemisia tridentata subsp. tridentata. Taxonomy (NCBI): domain Eukaryota; kingdom Viridiplantae; phylum Streptophyta; class Magnoliopsida; order Asterales; family Asteraceae; genus Artemisia; species Artemisia tridentata. The sequence continues at coordinate 328,968,423 of CP139508.1, read as the reverse complement.
GACCAAGTTCAATCCTAATAGCTTACCACTAAGCTTCTAAACTCAAGGCCATCCAAAAGCTACCCTGCTCCAGCTTTCTTGATCATCTTCACTGAATTTTGATTTTTGATCTAATTTTTGTGATTTCTTTGTATTTTTGAGTTTTATAACTATACTGACTTTTATAGTATCTAAAAGCTTTCAGAAGCTTTCTAGGAGCTTATATGATCTAAATGAGTCCAAGATTAACACTATCAACAACATTCAAGCTATATGAGAGTTTTGAACAAGAAATTGCATAAACTGAAAATGATACTGAAACTTGAAATTGATTATTGGAAATAGATTCTTATACACTGAAAACACTTAAACAAAGTACTTGAAAGCTAAATTTTACACTGGAAATTGAAAAATAACTAAGTCGACATAAGTAAATTAAAATTACACTAGATAGCTATCCACATTCCTCCTCAGCTGCTTTATATTGATCTTTTGCACTTCTAGGTGTCCTCTGAAACTATCCCACTTCATTTTAGCCCTTGGATCCTCTGCATTCATCAAGACCACACATGTGGCATTTTGGCGCCAAAAATCTTGATAGTGGATTAGAGCAGGTTTAGAGCAATTAAAGAATTGTGGAAGGATGTGGAGGTGGAGGGGACAAAGAGGAGGATTTTGTGGTGAGGTGGAAGCCAAGTGGAGATAAGAGGTGAGGTGGAGTGGTGGTTTCTGGTTTGGCGGGATAGGTGGTTTTGAGGGAAGAAGAGAAGTTTGACTTGAGTCAACTTCTGGGTTTAGCTAAGGGGGTGGATCGGGTTTTGGTGATTGGGCTTGGGTTATCTGTTTTGGGATTGGGCTAGGTTTAATTTAAGTGGGTTGGGTTTTATTATATAAGGGTCCGGTTTGGTTTGTAGATATTTAAACCCAAGGACCAAAATTGTACTTTCTGAATTCTTGAAGGGTTGAAACTGTAATTTCACCAAAGTTATCAAAAGGACCATTTATGCCAAGTTTCAATTCCCCAAGGACATAAGATGTTAAATTTCAATATTTAAAACCCGGGGGATTTGTTTTGCCATTTTTGAAACTTGAAGGACCAAAACTGCCATTTCTTTAAAACTTTCATCCAAGGACCAATATTGTAAAAGTTAAATAGCTTAGGGACCTTGAATGATATTTTTAACACCAGGGACTATTTTTGCCAATTTCTGAAAGTTAAAGGACTGAAATTGACAATCATGCAAACTATGTTCGTTTTTACCTGTTTTCAATCCTTTTGCACTTTGCAACACATAAAAACACAATCAAATGATATTTCCTGTATTTTGAAGCATATCTGCATGTTTTTAAATGTTTTTGCAGTCTAAATGTGACAGAAATGATGAGTATTTAGACACTCATCAGTCGGCTTATGCTTTTTAGCTCGAGTTTTTTTATGCTATTTTAGATTTACCTGTTGTAATTATTAAAAGAAAAAAAAAAAAAAAAAAAAAAAAAAAAAAAAAAAACTATATTGACCCATTTGGGATTATGCAATAAGAATATATTAAGAAATGACTACCTCCATGACGGAGAACCTTGCAAGATGTCAGTACAACGATGATATTTGTATCCTTTTAAGACCGGATAATACTTTAGAGTTCAAAAAGTATGAAGAATTACGTAATATGCATTGGAATGATAAGAGGCACATATCACAAACAACAATTTACGAAACATATTATACTCTTGCACCATGAACCTGTGTATATTATGAACGCGACCCTCCACAATCAAGTTTTCATACTTGTTATAAGCTTCTTGGGAACCCGGACATGAATCAAAGAAAAAAATATTGATCAGGCATGTAATTTTGGTTTAGCTAGTTTCCATTAAACTTAATATTGGGTTGCATACATATTTATAGCAATTGGATAAACTTAATATTGGGTTGCAGACATATTTATAGCAATTGGATAAACTTAATATTGGGGTTGCGTGTGAACACGTTTATCGGGGATGCGAGTTATGTCACATAATATAATAGTTACGTTCAGATAAGTAAAAACAAAAAAACAAAAATCTATACGTAGAAAAATGGGTTAAGTATAGTTTATTATAAAGTGATATTTTTACCAATGGTTACAGTATCCCCCGGTTGAAGGGAATCTCGTCCCGTGATTCAGTCTATGTTGGTCGGGGAGTTGGGAAAATGATGTGGGTACATTATCCGTACTTGATTTTTCTTATGTTTCTAACTAACCTTAATGAGGGATTCCACACCCGATCTGAATAGAATCTAAGTTTCTATCTCATTCAGATAGTAGGGGTGATAATAGAGAAATCGTACAACGATTTGATTGGAGATGTGAGTTTGATATGTTTAGAATGCCTCAAGTTCAAAAACAATATTTTATATAATATTATCTTGTTTTTATGTCATTTAAACCTAATATAGTCCCACTATCAATCCTAGATTATATTTCTAGTCTAAAAAGGGTTGTCTAGGAATTTTTATTAGGTACCTAAATATCGTGTTTTCGTTAGTTTTATCCATAATAAAATTGAATGTCTCGTCACCTAATGAATCCAAGGACTGTGAACAGTAATTCCTAACGGTCATAAACAGTGAAATTTAACGTCTATGAACAGTAAAGTCTAACCGGTCGTGAACAGTGTTTTTCTAACGGTCATGAATAGTAATTTGCAACGGTCAGGAACAGTGATAACGGCTAGTTTTCTTCTATAAATACCTCATTTTCAATCCTCATTCTTTCATCACCAAATTCTCTAACTAAAACCTCAAAATGCCGCACCTATTCACAATCTTAGCAGTCGTTCATGTCGTTCTCGGTATTATTTATTTGACGTATGTTCCTAAGGAAGATTATGCATTCATGGTCTAGGTTGTTGCGGCTCTAATGCCATTTAGGTTCCTAGCTATCGGTGTTGACAAGTTATGGAGGTAATGGTCTTACGCTATTTCTATATAATCCTCAATAAAACTTATTTGTCTTCGTGCTTACGATTAAGGTTTGGTTCTGTGCCTAATGTTTCGGTGGTATCTATTACACAGGGTAATCAAAATGATTCATCCAGTGGTCACTTTTGCTATCGTGGTGTTGATGGGAGTCTTTGTTGCTATGGCGGGTCAACCTTTCAGTGATTCTCTACCGTACTTAGGAGTCATTGTAATAATAGTACTTCCAATGCTAGTTATCTCACTGTGTATGAATTTTTATAGGTTCTAAATTTGTACTATCTATGTCTTCCATAAAGTATTTGTGTGTTCCTAGGGTTTATTTGTACTTTGTCGATTTCCTATCTTAGAGAATATGGTTCCTAAATGTAAACATCTATTGTGGTTGGTTCAAAGGGATAGTTAAGAACAATTTATTTTGTTTCGAAATTTTTGCTTTTGAATGAAGATTGTTATTAGAAAATCTGAAAAGATAACTGTTATAATTATGACATGATTCTTCCTAAATTATATATAGTTGATCAGGCTATGTATGATTGAGGGCCAAATGATGTGATATTTAGTCCAGCTGTTGTGACATTTTATATTTTTCAAATTGTTTTAGATTGCGTTCAACGTGTTGTTTTTGTAAAATGACTTCAAAAATTATATATATATATATATATATATATATATATATATATATATATATATATATATATATATATATATATATATATATATATATATATATATATATATATATACACTAGCTTTCAAGGCCCGCCCAATGGGCGGGCATGACTTATAAAGTTCCTTGTAAGGTATTAGTTAAGTAGGGCTTGTTTGTTAATGCGTTAAACATAAAAATTAGTTGACCGTTATTAATTATTAAACAATTTGACAAAAAAACAATTTTCATTGTGTTTATTTCATTCACTTTTGAGACAGTTGCATATTATTTGTCAAGGAAGAAAACTCGCCACTGAAGAGACATACATACTTGTGGAAATTTTTTGCATTTACTTTTATTAATAGTTGTTGTTGAACACACCGCAGCAAGCAATTGCATACTGTTTGGGAAGCCCGGCCGATGGGCGGGAATTAGTTATAAGTATTGCTTGAAGATATTATTCGAATAATAAGATATAAATTTACAAATTTTATAATATTTGTTTATAGGAAGCATTAGTTATTGTTTTTGATGAATTAACGTTCGTATGCCAAAAACCAGTTGTCTAAGTTTTTTTGTTTCCCACTTTTGAGACAGCCACATAAAGACACACTCCAACAGTGAATTGGTTATGGTTAAATTTTTACGCCATCTTAGCTACTTTTTATTAACCAATTACCGACGGGCGGGCGTGACTTATAAATATCGTTGACATATTTTTGTTTAACGAAAAAGGGGTGTTTAAATTTTTTTGGAAAAGTGGACTTGTACGAAGAAAGGGTCAAAACTATAATTGGTAGACGTGTCTCAAATTTGCAAAGCCCACCCGATGGGCGCGCTTGACTTATAAATATCGTTGACATATTTTTCAATAACGAAAGAAGGGTGGTTAAAAATATTTTTGGAAAAGTGGGCTTGTGCCAAGAAAGGGTCGTAACTATAATTGGTAGACGTGTCTCGAATTTCATCTAGCATGGGTCTCCAATAGGTGCAAGAAATGGCTAAAGCCTTAGCCCGATCATAGGACCAACCCTAAAGCTATAACTCAACCTAGCTTTGCGATACACATCATGAGATTTTAGTTGCGTCCACCGCTTAGTCGGCTTATGCTTTTTAGCTCGAGTTTTTTATGCTATTTTAGATTTACCTGTTGTAATTATTAAAAGAAAAAAAAAAACTATATTGACCCATTTGGGATTATGCAATAAGAATATATTAAGAAATGACTACCTCCATGACGGAGAACCTTGCAAGATGGCGGTACAACGATGATATTTGTATCCTTTTAAGACCGGATAATACTTTAGAGTTCAAAAAGTATGAAGAATTACATAATATGCATTGGAATGATAAGAGGCTCATATCACAAACAACAATTTACGAAACATATTATACTCTTGCACCATGAACCTGTGTATATTATGAACGCGACCCTCCATAATCAAGTTTTCATACTTGTTATAAGCTTCTTGGGAACCCGGACATGAATCAATGTAACACCCCCATTTTCATGATACGCAGCGGAATATAAGTTTGGGGTGCTACTTCATGGTTCACAGTCATGGAGATAGAAAACGACTTGAAAAGAGACGTTTTTAAATAAAATTGTTATCATTCATTTATTTAAATCAGAGTACAAAGGATAGGTCCCAGAGGGAAGTTCCAAAATATGTCATAAAATACATTATTTCTTGAATGATAACAAAGTGGACACTCTTGTTATAAAAAGAAAGTCCACAGCCACTCCGTGCCGAACCATACTTCTAGTTACCTGAGATAAACATGCTTAAAAAGTCAACACAAAGGTTGAGTGAATCCATAGTGTTTTCAGTAGTAATCAATTTGAACACAAGCTTAGTAGAAAGTAACATCATAGTTCGTTATATATATTGCACTAAGTCTCATGGCACGCAAAACGTTAACAGGTTATCTTCATAGTAATGAGCTATGAGATATAAATTACCCCATAATTAAATGTAGGTAACCTTGCCCCCGAGTAGGAGATTGTCAGTCTCTTTATTTAACTCAAATAAAATGCATTTGGTTACGTTACGGTAACACAAAGGGGCTGTCAAACCCAATAGATCTATCCATTATATTCGCGCTCACCCGCAGGTGATTAGAGGTCCATGATTAGGGGTCTTTTTGACAAAATCAAACTTATGCAATATAAATCAGGAAAACATTCAGAAAATACTTGTGTTCGGTTTAATAGCATGTATCTCCCCACAAGTTTAGAAAACATAGTAAAAAGTGGGACTATGAACTCACCTGCGCAATCTGGATGGAAAACAAAGTTAACTAGAGTTGATAAACGTCTCCGGCTCGCAACCTGGGTTGGTATGTCAAGTTTTCAGTAATTGTTTCTGATTATATAAGTTTTCCAATGTTCGTTTCGTTGTTTGGTTGTTAATTAAATATTTGGAATGAGATGAAGTCTCTTCAAAAATATGATTTTATCTTATCATTCTTTCTTATGTTTACGTTCGTTCATTTGTTAAATATATCTTTGTTTGTTAAAGATATCTTGCTTTCGTTAGTTATCGAAATAAATATTTTATGTTGATATATTTTCTATTAGATCAGGAAATATAATAATAATGATAGTTATGAAAAGTTACACATTAATCCCTAAGGTTTGGTCAAATGACAGTTCATACCCTGCCCCTGGACTTTTGGAATATGACAACTTTTACCCTTTATTTTTAATAATAATATTTTCTACCCTTTCTATTTGTTATTTACAAAAATGACCCTTAATATAAATATTTACAAAATAAACTCAATAAACTATTTACTAGTTGAAAATAATATGTATGAAATATGTGATAAAACTAGAGTTTTGAGATCGAATATCTAAGTGGATAATAGATCATTTTACGAGTTCTCTTCTCCTACGTATACCTAGCTAGGTCATCTTTATTTATACCAAGTTTCGTAATTTATGAAATTCATTTGACACTCGAAAAATATCTCTAAACTCGATCGGGTAAGACAAGTTATAATATCTGGAAAAATGGTTTTTAAAAACTAGCGGTCGAGCAATCTTTAGACACCAACAACTTTCTACTCGTTTGATCATTTTACAAAATTCTTCTTTCTAAAATAACTTAGCTATGTGGTTTCTAATATGGCAAAAACTTAATATTTTTAGAAGTCATCTAAGGGTCGAAAAATATGTCTAAACTTAGTGAGTTGGTCGACCATATTTGGAAAACAACTAAACTGAAATTCTTATTTCTAATTAGCGATTTGGAGCAACCTTTAGAACTCGATATCTTTTGACTCAATTAACCTTTTCACGAAATTCTTTCTCCTAATTAAAGTTAGCTGGGTGAACTCTAATCATACCAAAAATCAGAATTTATAAGGATCAAATAACGATTTAAAAATGGGTCCAAAGTTGGGTCGCTAGGCATATATTATCAAAACTGAAAAGTTAATTTCAGTCCTAGCGATAGAGTAAAGTTTAAGACCCGATATCTTTACAATAACTTGACCTTTTTACGAGGTTTTTCTTCCTTAACTTAGACAGCTAGGTGACCTCTAATGTAGCAAAAACTCGGAATTTTTAGTGATCATTTAAAGGTCGGAAAACAGGTTCAAAGTTGGGCGTGTGGGCTGATCCTAACAAAAATTTTATATGCCAGAGTTGAATCTGGCCCCTAGTGAACAGCCTTCCTTGTACGTTTTTAGGACTCGAGGTCTAAAGACTTTTTGAAGGAAACGACGTTCCGGACAACTTTCGTGTTTTAAGTTTTCGACGAAACGGACCAGAAAGGCCTCGTTCCGCGTGATCTCGTCTGCTGTTACAGAATACTTTTATAGTTTATATATAACTTCAAATCGACATAACTTTTGACTCGTTTATCCGTTTTTGATGATTCAAATTGCTATGTTCTTCTAAAAATATTCTCTTTAACAATATATAAGTATCCTAGTGCCTAGTGTTTTAAAATATCGAAGAAAATAAACTTAGTGTGTTTGTTTTTGCTACTCAATAAGAACAAAAAGAAGTAAATAATTTGATTTTGTTAGTTTCAGGTTATGGCATGTTTTGATGAGTGTTTATATATGTTATTAGGAACATATTAAGTATAGGAAAAGAATTAAAAAGAGCTAGAACATACCTTTTTATAAATATGTCGATTAGGGCAAATTTGAGAACTATGGTTCACGAAACGCTTTCTAGACCTATATGCTTCCTTCTTGGCTTTCTTAAGGTTACTAGGATCTTGGGTGAAGGCTGTCAGATCAGAAATGAATTGGTAGGGGGCTGTGATGTTGTGTTCGATTTGTGTTGGTGATGGATTAGGGTTTTTAGGACTTGTATTTATAGGAGATGACTAGCTAGGGTTTTAAAGATGAGTTGATGTGTTCCTATAGGTACCATGGATTATTTTGGTGAAGTGTATGGTGATATTGGGTGACACATAGGGTTGGAGGGAGAAAGGAGGTGTGGAATGCTACTAGCCATACACATATGCATATTCTAGAGGAGGGGGGATGTGTATTCATTTTATCCTTTCATTTCTAAGTCTTAGAAGTTAAGTAAGTTATGGCTTGTTTGATTTCTAGTAGTATTTGATCCATATGGTATGGTTTTGAATGATTTTTGGTTCGAATAGGCTAAGAGGGATTGTACCTAGGGCTTAGTTCACTTGTACTCTAGGGTTTAGGGTAAAACTAGGGTTTCTAACTCTAGGGTTTACATAAAAATTAATTTTAGATTAATATGAAACATTTTCATATATATCGTTTTCTATATAAATAGGAAAAACTTATTTTTGTGCTTTAAGAGGTTGTACTTAAGCTTAATGGTGTTGTACTAATGTTGGGTGAATAAGAAAAATATAATTTTAATTATTTCCTAGTTTTATATAATTTTTATGTAATTTTTATTAGGTTTTAAATACATATAAATGAGTTTTTATGATCTTGTGCATTAGAGGGTTGTACCTTGAGTTTAGAGAGTTGTACTTTTATTTAGGATGTAGGAAAGATATAGTTTTAATAAGTTATTAAGTTATAAAAATTATTTGTTTGTTTTTATTAAGTTTAAAAGTACATAAATAGGATTTTTGGGTTTTGTGCATTAGGAACTTGTACTTTAGGTTTAAAGACTTGTAAAAATATTTAGTGAGTTTAGAAAAATAAATCTTTAAGAATTATGCATGAATGGTTTGTAAACTATGCTCTGAAAACAAATATAGTTAGGGTTTTATCAAAGTTTTTATAAATATATGATCTTATGCATAAAGGACTTGTACCTTAGCTTATATGACTTGTACATTTATAATTTTGTGAAAATATTATATATTTAAACTAGGGTTTGTGAAATTAATACATAAAATCATAGTTATGTAAAATTAGGGTTTTATCGGGTGCTGAAATAGAATTAGGGTTTCTGGTGCTTTGGTAACTTGTACATTAGCTCAAATGAGTTGTTGTAAGTTTTAGTTATTCTTATTTGGTGTTGTGATGAATTCATGGTTTCATAAATGATGCGTGGTTTTGTAACCTTACAACAGGTTTTACCTCTCGAGGGATCTCAAGAGGCTTACAACCCCACCAGGCAGTGTACCTGACCGATGTAGTATAGTGTAGTGGTAAGTACGGGGGATTGATCGTTCTCCACAGGGAATAGTGTTCGTTAGGTATGAAAGGCTACTCTAATTAGGTCTAAGGGTCGAGGAAGATTCTTTTTATGTTTTTATAGTTTTTATGAAAGCAAGTAAAATCTCGGTTTTGAAAGAGTGGGCGGAATTAGTTGCTAGTCAACTAACCCAAATTACTACGAATGCAAATAAAATAAAATAACTGAAATGAAAATGTGGTGAGAAACTTATGTGTAGAGAAATGTGTTTACTTAGATTTCCTTACTCCCTAACTATCTTTTACCGGTTAATTAGTGTGTATTAGTTGCGTGGATGACGGGTGTATTCCTTAATACCATTCGTGGGGTGGCGTACTTACTTCCCCAACTCTACAAGCTCCTACTTCACTCCTATGTCGAGCCGGCTAGGAAGCTCCTAACATGGGATCACTAGAATTCGCTTGTGCATTAAATACAACCATAAAAACCTTTAGTACGCGTTTGGTTCATGTTTCTTAAGACGTTCAAGCAAGTTACCGAATAGGAAGTTAGCCAGTTTTCTTAAGCCTAACATAGATAAACAATCATCCAATACAACTAATAACACACTAACAACCAATAATCAATAGCTAGGTTTCATTAGATCTAAGCAAACACAAGATAAATTTAGCCTAACATGTTAAACAAAAGACAAGAATAAGATAGAATCAAACAACACATAGACATATTGAATGATTAATTGATAACTTATCTTTCAATGAAACATGGAAGATCTCAAGGCAAAAAGCCCTGAAAAAATAGCTGAATTCGTCCTAGGGTTTTATCCCAAAATTCCACACACTAAGCTCTCCCTTATGACAAAAAATTAGAAAACTATATATAGATTTTTGGATCTGACGGCGTCACCTTATGGAGTGTGACGCCGTCACCTCGCCGCTTTTAGGGTTCCCGGATGACCTTCTTGACGCCGTCCCTCTTTAGCTCTTCAAAAATCCATTCTGGCTTATCAAGGCTTGACGCCGTCGAACCATGAACGTGACGCCGTCCCCTTATGATTTAAGCCGTGACGCCCTCGATCAAGTTAAAGCGTGACGCCGTCAGAATTCACATGCTATTTTCACTGGCCCGTCATGAGTAAATTTCACGTCCAACTTTTCTTGCCAAGGCATGACGCCGTCCAGAGTAAAGTCTGACGCCGTCAAGAGTAACTTTTAGCCGATTCTTGAGACTTTGCCGTTTTCTTCACTTTAATGCTCCAAAAACGTCCAAAATGCCTCATTTTCCAGATTTTCTCCTCAAAAGTACCTAAAATGACAAAAGGAACGATTTAGGGCAATATTTGATCAAATAAATACGATTTAGGGCTTAAATGACCCTTTAAAAGCGGTACACTTTTCGCTTCATCAAATACCCTTACACTTGAGATTTGCTTGTCCTCAAGCAAATGCACTTTTATTCTAATCAAAATACAAGTTAGGGGTCATTTAATGCTAACATAAAAGTAATTACAACAAATATTCGTTCCACTTCAATCATAATAAGCACGGAGATTATAAACTAGCACCTCACAAGTAGTGTTTAGATACTCACATCTCTCAAGTGTCATCAAAATAAATCTCGTAAATGAAAACGGATAATATCTCTCACTACCTGTCATAGCAAATAGATTACCATAGGCTTGGGAAAGGATCGAAAACCTCCTCCACTAGGCGTAAGCACCTAAGATAAACTATCAAAGAGGGCTTTTAAATGGGTTATAACGTAAGGTGTAGGGATATGATAAACACGGTTTTGTTGGATAAAAGATATTTTACTGGTGGCGAGTTAAAGATCTTGATTAATTACATGTACTATACAATGTTGCTAAGCCAAGACTAGACTCGATCTTAAGCTAAAAACAAAATAACAAAAACATAAAATAAACATAAAATGAAACGGGATGGTAGTCCGTATGTTTTTTTTTTTCTATTTTTTTCATTTTCTCATTTTTTTTGTAATTTTCTTGATTTTTTTTTTTTTTTTTTTTTTTTTTTTTTTTTTTTTTTCTTTTTTTTTGCATACACTTTTACCCTACCATCCAAAATAATACATCATAGGGGCGTTGCATCCCCCTTACACTTGAACTTTTACATAACTTTACAAGTACTAATCTAATGACTCGAATTAAGATAATTGAAAAACTTGGAGTACTTTTAAAACATTTAGCACATATGGGGGTAATAAATGATGTTCTTCCCCATTACTCCATTACACTAGTACTTTACCCATGAGTCCCAATCGTCCCAAAACAATATGTACAAGGATATGACTCGACTTAGCAACCATGTAATCAATTAGATAATTAACTTGGGTTTAAACAAATGTTGTCACAATAATGCACTAAAATTGAGTGCATACAAGGTAGGCTAAGGCGATTTGGGTGTACATTTTAGTGGGGTGTAACAAATTCTTTCTTTAAGTAAAATGCTTAAAGGTCGAAACGAAAAGATAGGCTCTGAGGGGTGTACTAGGGGTATCGTGTACTAAAAATGAGTACAACGCAAAGGGTGTGGGAGAATTACTTGACCAATGTAGCCAATGTAATTATAACAAAAACACAGGTGTAAAACAATGGGTTAATCCTAATGCCTCTTATCATGTAGTAAATCTAACTACACGAATGTAGTCTCACTTGTGGCCTTGGAATGGTCCTAACGCAAGTTCTAGAATCTAAGTGCTACCGGTACACACATCATAGCATAAATGCTTTTCCTACCAATTCTAGGGGCGAACCTCACATATTTGGGGTGGAAAATTTTTTAGTGGTACGGTTTTTGTGCTAGTCATATAACTCCTATCCGTGAGACGCTCATTAAGATCAAAGTTTCACTCCTAAGTGTTGTAAAAAATTTTAAATTTGGCACTAAAATTACCCTAACAGGTATTTATCTCAATTTTATTACACATCTACCATTAAACAAACAAAAATCAAGCGCAATGGCATTCTCTAAAATCGTACTTTTACCCCCCTTACACTTAAGATGAACATTGTCCCCAATGTTCAAATAACAAGATGTAAAAGTAAATAAGTAAAAGAATGAAATCAAATACTCCCCTGATTCGCTTGGTGGATAGTGAAATTACACGGTTAAATCTTCCTCCAAAGTAATGTAGAAGCTCCATGACTAATGCATCGCCACAAGCTTGATTCAAAACATTTCCTTGTCCAAAATAACCTGTTAAACCTGAGAAAACAAACACGAAAACCTGCATAACATCGGCGGGATAAATCTATATATAAGGATATAATGCTTGTGGAATGATAATTTTGCAGATTCCTGGAGATTATAAGTTGGAGATTTTAATAAAAACTTTTCTAAAAACAAAACTTTCAAAAATTTCTGAAAATTAAATCTGACGCCGTCAGGTTATAAACCTTGACGCCGTCAGAAATGACCTGACAAAAATTTTCATTTTAAGTTTCCGGAAAATTTCTGGAAAAACCTTTACCTTACTTCCTGGAAATCCTGCAAAACATCATTATGACTCGATACAAGCATTTGACTCAAACAAACACTAATATATATGTTAATTTATTATTATTACGATTCATGTTCATTTGTGTTCTAATAAACCGATTTAGATTTCCCTTACACTTATCTTTTGCAAAATACCTTTATATGTAGTTAAGACGAAGTTAAAAACAAGATAAAGCATTTTCACAACTTAGTTTTTAACATGAATCAATAAGAATAAAAATTAAACACACATACGGAAATAAATAAAAACAAACAAACAAATAAATAAACACACAAAGCAAATAAAGCTTGGGTTGCCTCCCAAGAAGCGCTTGTTTTTGTTCGAGTCATGAGCCTGACTCTACGCTTATTTAACGGATAAAGGAGAGGTTTTTCCTACACTTAGGATTAAGTGCGGGTGATAGTAGCGATACACACTATCTCGGTGGAAGTATGCCGCGTGGGGAAAGAGTGGTGGATGAATTATATGCTCAAAGATGTGGGATCCAATCATCATAACCTTACTTAGTTTAATTGAGTCAACGGGTGAATTGAAGTTTTCTCCTAGAAAGGGATCATCTTCTATCAACTTCGAGAGACTCCAAGTTAAGAATCCACTTTGACCTAATAAACCCGGTTTAAACCCATAATGTTTCTTGTGATCAATCATAAATAGGTGATGTAAGTATGTAAGGTCATGGTTCACTCCTATGTCAACTTCCTCTTTACAAGTCTTAGAGTCTACTACCTTCAACGTAAAAACTACCCGGACTATATGGTTTGATGGGTGGGTCGGGACCTAATTCAATTCCTAAGTTCACATCTAAGGATGGAAGATTAGGTAACGGTTTTGGTTTAGGCTCCGGTTCATCAAAACTAGGAACTTCCATAGAACTAAAAGAAAGGTTATGACTACAAGTATTCAAACCTATTTCTTCTAGTTTTGTTTGGTCCAAGGGCTCTACCTCTATTGGGGTTCCTATAGTCTCTTCTACTTCTTCCGGGTAAGTCACGGGCGGTGTGGGTGCCTCAAATGATGGTAGGACTTGTGAGGTACTTAGCGGGCTTATGTTACTAACCTCATCATTCCTTGTGTCTAGATCACCTATATCCTCATCATGTGTTTTAGTAGGATCTAACCCTAACATTTTCCCAAGTATCTCAAGTGCTTCTCTAGGCATCTCAACTTCTATGTCCGAATCATAAGGATCATCCTTAATATTCTGACTGCTATATTCAAATTGCCTAAAAGATTCATCATGTGTTTCTTGAGATTCAACGTCATCAATCATAAAACCTAGGTCTTTTTGATTAATGTGATCATGTTCGGCTAAATCCTCCATCACATCAAGGTCACCTATGTGTTTGTTTTGTAATATGGCATTACATGACATCCACTTAGGTATCTCAACACTAACATATTCATCCCCAAACAAACTTGTTTCATGATCGTCGAAATTTGTGGTCAATTGACTTGTACTAACGTTTGTTGGGTTGTCTACTATATAATAATATTGGGCACACTCTTCAATAGCTTCCCATGCTTTCTCAGCACTTAATTCCCTAATATCCCTGCCGGCAATATGGTAAATGTCCCTTTGGGCATGTCGGTCGACATGATTGTAAAAGATTTGAGTTAGGGACCAAAAATCGAAGTTATGATGAGGGACTTTTTGGAGTAAATATTTAAAACGAGTCCATGCATCATAGAGAGGTTCATCTTTATGTTGTTTAAACATCAAGATGTCATATGGAGTGGGTGAATTACGTGGCTGGTAGTATGGTGGATTCGCGTTCTCCATAATGGTGAACGGAAGAGTCAATGGAAATTACGAACAAACACACAAAGAAATAAGATAGACTAAAGAAAACCTAGAAAAAGAAAATAAAAATCTCACTAGAAAGGAATCTAGTGAGTAGACCTATAAAATAAAAATTCAACCTAAACAATAACTATTCCCCGGCAGCGGCGCCAAAAACTTGATGCGTGGTTTTGTAACCTTACAACAGGTTTTACCTCTCGAGGGATCTCAAGAGGCTTACAACCCCACCAGGCAGTGTACCTGACCGATGTAGTATAGTGTAGTGGTAAGTACGGGGGATTGATCGTTCTCCACAGGGAATAGTGTTCGTTAGGTATGAAAGGCTACTCTAATTAGGTCTAAGGGTCGAGGAAGATTCTTTTTATGTTTTTATAGTTTTTATGAAAGCAAGTAAAATCTCGGTTTTGAAGGAGTGGGGCGGAATTAGTTGCTAGTCAACTAACCCAAATTACTACGAATGCAAATAAAATAAAATAACTGAAATGAAAATGTGGTGAGAAACTTATGTGTAGAGAAATGTGTTTACTTAGATTTCCTTACTCCCTAACTATCTTTTACCGGTTAATTAGTGTGTATTAGTTGCGTGGATGACGGGTGTATTCCTTAATACCATTCGTGGGGTGGCGTACTTACTTCCCCAACTCTACAAGCTCCTACTTCACTCCTATGTCGAGCCGGCTAGGAAGCTCCTAACATGGGATCACTAGAATTCGCTTGTGCATTAAATACAACCATAAAAACCTTTAGTACGCGTTTGGTTCATGTTTCTTAAGACGTTCAAGCAAGTTACCGAATAGGAAGTTAGCCAGTTTTCTTAAGCCTAACATAGATAAACAATCATCCAATACAACTAATAACACACTAACAACCAATAATCAATAGCTAGGTTTCATTAGATCTAAGCAAACACAAGATAAATTTAGCCTAACATGTTAAACAAAAGACAAGAATAAGATAGAATCAAACAACACATAGACATATTGAATGATTAATTGATAACTTATCTTTCAATGAAACATGGAAGATCTCAAGGCAAAAAGCCCTGAAAAAATAGCTGAATTCGTCCTAGGGTTTTATCCCAAAATTCCACACACTAAGCTCTCCCTTATGACAAAAAATTAGAAAACTATATATAGATTTTTGGATCTGACGGCGTCACCTTATGGAGTGTGACGCCGTCACCTCGCCGCTTTTAGGGTTCCCGGATGACCTTCTTGACGCCGTCCCTCTTTAGCTCTTCAAAAATCCATTCTGGCTTATCAAGGCTTGACGCCGTCGAACCATGAACGTGACGCCGTCCCCTTATGATTTAAGCCGTGACGCCCTCGATCAAGTTAAAGCGTGACGCCGTCAGAATTCACATGCTATTTTCACTGGCCCGTCATGAGTAAATTTCACGTCCAACTTTTCTTGCCAAGGCATGACGCCGTCCAGAGTAAAGTCTGACGCCGTCAAGAGTAACTTTTAGCCGATTCTTGAGACTTTGCCGTTTTCTTCACTTTAATGCTCCAAAAACGTCCAAAATGCCTCATTTTCCAGATTTCTCCTCAAAAGTACCTAAAATGACAAAAGGAACGATTTAGGGCAATATTTGATCAAATAAATACGATTTAGGGCTTAAATGACCCCTTAAAAGCGGTACACTTTTCGCTTCATCAAATACCCTTACACTTGAGATTTGCTTGTCCTCAAGCAAATGCACTTTTATTCTAATCAAAATACAAGTTAGGGGTCATTTAATGCTAACATAAAAGTAATTACAACAAATATTCGTTCCACTTCAATCATAATAAGCACGGAGATTATAAACTAGCACCTCACAAGTAGTGTTTAGATACTCACATCTCTCAAGTGTCATCAAAATAAATCTCGTAAATGAAAACGGATAATATCTCTCACTACCTGTCATAGCAAATAGATTACCATAGGCTTGGGAAAGGATCGAAAACCTCCTCCACTAGGCGTAAGCACCTAAGATAAACTATCAAAGAGGGCTTTTAAATGGGTTATAACGTAAGGTGTAGGGATATGATAAACACGGTTTTGTTGGATAAAAGATATTTTACTGGTGGCGAGTTAAAGATCTTGATTAATTACATGTACTATACAATGTTGCTAAGCCAAGACTAGACTCGATCTTAAGCTAAAAACAAAATAACAAAAACATAAAATAAACATAAAATGAAACGGGATGGTAGTCCGTATGTTTTTTTTTTTCTATTTTTTTCATTTTCTCATTTTTTTTGTAATTTTCTTGATTTTTTTTTTTTTTTTTTTTTTTTTTTTTTTTTTTTTTCTTTTTTTTTGCATACACTTTTACCCTACCATCCAAAATAATACATCATAGGGGCGTTGCATCCCCCTTACACTTGAACTTTTACATAACTTTACAAGTACTAATCTAATGACTCGAATTAAGATAATTGAAAAACTTGGAGTACTTTTAAAACATTTAGCACATATGGGGGTAATAAATGATGTTCTTCCCCATTACTCCATTACACTAGTACTTTACCCATGAGTCCCAATCGTCCCAAAACAATATGTACAAGGATATGACTCGACTTAGCAACCATGTAATCAATTAGATAATTAACTTGGGTTTAAACAAATGTTGTCACAATAATGCACTAAAATTGAGTGCATACAAGGTAGGCTAAGGCGATTTGGGTGTACATTTTAGTGGGGTGTAACAAATTCTTTCTTTAAGTAAAATGCTTAAAGGTCGAAACGAAAAGATAGGCTCTGAGGGGTGTACTAGGGGTATCGTGTACTAAAAATGAGTACAACGCAAAGGGTGTGGGAGAATTACTTGACCAATGTAGCCAATGTAATTATAACAAAAACACAGGTGTAAAACAATGGGTTAATCCTAATGCCTCTTATCATGTAGTAAATCTAACTACACGAATGTAGTCTCACTTGTGGCCTTGGAATGGTCCTAACGCAAGTTCTAGAATCTAAGTGCTACCGGTACACACATCATAGCATAAATGCTTTTCCTACCAATTCTAGGGGCGAACCTCACATATTTGGGGTGGAAAATTTTTTAGTGGTACGGTTTTTGTGCTAGTCATATAACTCCTATCCGTGAGACGCTCATTAAGATCAAAGTTTCACTCCTAAGTGTTGTAAAAAATTTTAAATTTGGCACTAAAATTACCCTAACAGGTATTTATCTCAGTTTTATTACACATCTACCATTAAACAAACAAAAATCAAGCGCAATGGCATTCTCTAAAATCGTACTTTTACCCCCCTTACACTTAAGATGAACATTGTCCCCAATGTTCAAATAACAAGATGTAAAAGTAAATAAGTAAAAGAATGAAATCAAATACTCCCCTGATTCGCTTGGTGGATAGTGAAATTACACGGTTAAATCTTCCTCCAAAGTAATGTAGAAGCTCCATGACTAATGCATCGCCACAAGCTTGATTCAAAACATTTCCTTGTCCAAAATAACCTGTTAAACCTGAGAAAACAAACACGAAAACCTGCATAACATCGGCGGGATAAATCTATATATAAGGATATAATGCTTGTGGAATGATAATTTTGCAGATTCCTGGAGATTATAAGTTGGAGATTTTAATAAAAACTTTTCTAAAAACAAAACTTTCAAAAATTTCTGAAAATTAAATCTGACGCCGTCAGGTTATAAACCTTGACGCCGTCAGAAATGACCTGACAAAAATTTTCATTTTAAGTTTCCGGAAAATTTCTGGAAAAACCTTTACCTTACTTCCTGGAAATCCTGCAAAACATCATTATGACTCGATACAAGCATTTGACTCAAACAAACACTAATATATATGTTAATTTATTATTATTACGATTCATGTTCATTTGTGTTCTAATAAACCGATTTAGATTTCCCTTACACTTATCTTTTGCAAAATACCTTTATATGTAGTTAAGACGAAGTTAAAAACAAGATAAAGCATTTTCACAACTTAGTTTTTAACATGAATCAATAAGAATAAAAATTAAACACACATACGGAAATAAATAAAAACAAACAAACAAATAAATAAACACACAAAGCAAATAAAGCTTGGGTTGCCTCCCAAGAAGCGCTTGTTTTTGTTCGAGTCATGAGCCTGACTCTACGCTTATTTAACGGATAAAGGAGAGGTTTTTCCTACACTTAGGATTAAGTGCGGGTGATAGTAGCGATACACACTATCTCGGTGGAAGTATGCCGCGTGGGGAAAGAGTGGTGGATGAATTATATGCTCAAAGATGTGGGATCCAATCATCATAACCTTACTTAGTTTAATTGAGTCAACGGGTGAATTGAAGTTTTCTCCTAGAAAGGGATCATCTTCTATCAACTTCGAGAGACTCCAAGTTAAGAATCCACTTTGACCTAATAAACCCGGTTTAAACCCATAATGTTTCTTGTGATCAATCATAAATAGGTGATGTAAGTATGTAAGGTCATGGTTCACTCCTATGTCAACTTCCTCTTTACAAGTCTTAGAGTCTACTACCTTCAACGTAAAACTACCCGGACTATATGGTTTGATGGGTGGGTCGGGACCTAATTCAATTCCTAAGTTCACATCTAAGGATGGAAGATTAGGTAACGGTTTTGGTTTAGGCTCCGGTTCATCAAAACTAGGAACTTCCATAGAACTAAAAGAAAGGTTATGACTACAAGTATTCAAACCTATTTCTTCTAGTTTTGTTTGGTCCAAGGGCTCTACCTCTATTGGGGTTCCTATAGTCTCTTCTACTTCTTCCGGGTAAGTCACGGGCGGTGTGGGTGCCTCAAATGATGGTAGGACTTGTGAGGTACTTAGCGGGCTTATGTTACTAACCTCATCATTCCTTGTGTCTAGATCACCTATATCCTCATCATGTGTTTTAGTAGGATCTAACCCTAACATTTTCCCAAGTATCTCAAGTGCTTCTCTAGGCATCTCAACTTCTATGTCCGAATCATAAGGATCATCCTTAATATTCTGACTGCTATATTCAAATTGCCTAAAAGATTCATCATGTGTTTCTTGAGATTCAACGTCATCAATCATAAAACCTAGGTCTTTTTGATTAATGTGATCATGTTCGGCTAAATCCTCCATCACATCAAGGTCACCTATGTGTTTGTTTTGTAATATGGCATTACATGACATCCACTTAGGTATCTCAACACTAACATATTCATCCCCAAACAAACTTGTTTCATGATCGTCGAAATTTGTGGTCAATTGACTTGTACTAACGTTTGTTGGGTTGTCTACTATATAATAATATTGGGCACACTCTTCAATAGCTTCCCATGCTTTCTCAGCACTTAATTCCCTAATATCCCTGCCGGCAATATGGTAAATGTCCCTTTGGGCATGTCGGTCGACATGATTGTAAAAGATTTGAGTTAGGGACCAAAAATCGAAGTTATGATGAGGGACTTTTTGGAGTAAATATTTAAAACGAGTCCATGCATCATAGAGAGGTTCATCTTTATGTTGTTTAAACATCAAGATGTCATATGGAGTGGGTGAATTACGTGGCTGGTAGTATGGTGGATTCGCGTTCTCCATAATGGTGAACGGAAGAGTCAATGGAAATTACGAACAAACACACAAAGAAATAAGATAGACTAAAGAAAACCTAGAAAAAGAAAATAAAAATCTCACTAGAAAGGAATCTAGTGAGTAGACCTATAAAATAAAAATTCAACCTAAACAATAACTATTCCCCGGCAGCGGCGCCAAAAACTTGATGCGTGGTTTTGTAACCTTACAACAGGTTTTACCTCTCGAGGGATCTCAAGAGGCTTACAACCCCACCAGGCAGTGTACCTGACCGATGTAGTATAGTGTAGTGGTAAGTACGGGGGATTGATCGTTCTCCACAGGGAATAGTGTTCGTTAGGTATGAAAGGCTACTCTAATTAGGTCTAAGGGTCGAGGAAGATTCTTTTTATGTTTTTATAGTTTTTATGAAAGCAAGTAAAATCTCGGTTTTGAAGGAGTGGGCGGAATTAGTTGCTAGTCAACTAACCCAAATTACTACGAATGCAAATAAAATAAAATAACTGAAATGAAAATGTGGTGAGAAACTTATGTGTAGAGAAATGTGTTTACTTAGATTTCCTTACTCCCTAACTATCTTTTACCGGTTAATTAGTGTGTATTAGTTGCGTGGATGACGGGTGTATTCCTTAATACCATTCGTGGGGTGGCGTACTTACTTCCCCAACTCTACAAGCTCCTACTTCACTCCTATGTCGAGCCGGCTAGGAAGCTCCTAACATGGGATCACTAGAATTCGCTTGTGCATTAAATACAACCATAAAAACCTTTAGTACGCGTTTGGTTCATGTTTCTTAAGACGTTCAAGCAAGTTACCGAATAGGAAGTTAGCCAGTTTTCTTAAGCCTAACATAGATAAACAATCATCCAATACAACTAATAACACACTAACAACCAATAATCAATAGCTAGGTTTCATTAGATCTAAGCAAACACAAGATAAATTTAGCCTAACATGTTAAACAAAAGACAAGAATAAGATAGAATCAAACAACACATAGACATATTGAATGATTAATTGATAACTTATCTTTCAATGAAACATGGAAGATCTCAAGGCAAAAAGCCCTGAAAAAATAGCTGAATTCGTCCTAGGGTTTTATCCCAAAATTCCACACACTAAGCTCTCCCTTATGACAAAAAATTAGAAAACTATATATAGATTTTTGGATCTGACGGCGTCACCTTATGGAGTGTGACGCCGTCACCTCGCCGCTTTTAGGGTTCCCGGATGACCTTCTTGACGCCGTCCCTCTTTAGCTCTTCAAAAATCCATTCTGGCTTATCAAGGCTTGACGCCGTCGAACCATGAACGTGACGCCGTCCCCTTATGATTTAAGCCGTGACGCCCTCGATCAAGTTAAAGCGTGACGCCGTCAGAATTCACATGCTATTTTCACTGGCCCGTCATGAGTAAATTTCACG
The DNA here is from genome assembly GCA_021014915.2 of Artemisia tridentata subsp. tridentata. NCBI lineage: Eukaryota > Viridiplantae > Streptophyta > Magnoliopsida > Asterales > Asteraceae > Artemisia > Artemisia tridentata. The sequence continues at coordinate 328,946,949 of CP139508.1, read as the reverse complement.
TCCAACTTTTCTTGCCAAGGCATGACGCCGTCCAGAGTAAAGTCTGACGCCGTCAAGAGTAACTTTTAGCCGATTCTTGAGACTTTGCCGTTTTCTTCACTTTAATGCTCCAAAAACGTCCAAAATGCCTCATTTTTCAGATTTCTCCTCAAAAGTACCTAAAATGACAAAAGGAACGATTTAGGGCAATATTTGATCAAATAAATACGATTTAGGGCTTAAATGACCCCTTAAAAGCGGTACACTTTTCGCTTCATCAATAAATACTTCTATCAGATAAGATATGTTTAGTTATAAACGTATGTTAACGAATTAACACAAAGTGGTAAATGGTAATTTATAAAGTCTTATACTTGACGTAGGAAAATGTTTATATAGATAAAAATAGGTTGCGTGCGAGCACGTTTATCATGGATGTGAGTTACGTCACATAAGATAATGGCTATGCCCAGATAAGTAAATAAATAAAAAAAATTTACACGTAGAAAAGGATAAATACTCTAAGAGATAGTGTAATCTAGTGTGGAATTTTCGCAGCGGTTACAATCAAAGAAAAAAATATTGATCAGGCATGTAATTTTGGTTTAGCTAGTTTCCATTAAACTTAATATTGGGTTGCAGACATATTTATAGCAATCAGATAAACTTAATATTGGGTTGCAGACATATTTATAGCAATTGGATAAACTTAATATTGGGGTCGCGTGTGAGCACGTTTATCGGGGATGCGAGTTATGTCACATAATATAATAGTTACGTTCAGATAAGTAAAAACAAAAAAACAAAAATCTATACGTAGAAAAATGGGTTAAGTATAGTTTATTATAAAGTGATATTTTTACCAATGGTTACAGTATCCCTCGGTTGAAGGGAATCTCGTCCCGTGATTCAGTCTATGTTGGTCGGGGAGTTGGGAAAATGATGTGGGTACATTATCCGTACTTGATTTTTCTTATGTTTCTAACTAACCTTAATGAGGGATTCTACACCCGATCTGAATAGAATCTAAGTTTCTATCTCATTCAGATAGTAGGGGTGATAATAGAAAAATCGTACAACGATTTGATAGGAGATGTGAGTTTGATATGTTTAAAATGCCTCAAGTTCAAAAACAATATTTTATATAATATTATCTTGTTTTTATGTCATTTAAACCTAATATAGTCCCGCTATCAATCCTAGATTATATTTCTAGTCTAAAAAGGGTTGTCTAGGAATTTTTATTAGGTACCTAAATATCGTGTTTTCGTTAGTTTTATCCATAATAAAATTGAATGTCTCGTCACCTAATAAATCCAAGGACTGTGAACAGTAATTCCTAACGGTCATAAACAGTGAAATTTAACGTCTATGAACAGTAAAGTCTAACCGGTCGTGAACAGTGTTTTTCTAACGGTCATGAATAGTAATTTGCAACGGTTAGGAACAGTGATAACGGCTAGTTTTCTTCTATAAATACCTCATTTTCAATCCTCATTCTTTCATCACCAAATTCTCTAACTAAAACCTCAAAATGTCGCACCTATTCACAATCTTAGCAGTCGTTCATGTCGTTCTCGGTATTATTTATTTGACGTATGTTCCTAAGGAAGATTATGCATTCATGGTCTATGTTGTTGCGGCTCTTATGCCATTTAGGTTCCTAGCTATCGGTGTTGACAACTTATGGAGGTAATGGTCTTACGCTATTTCTATATAATCCTCAATAAAACTTATTGGTCTTCGTGCTTACGATTAAGGTTTGGTTCTGTGCCTAATGTTTCGGTGGTATCTATTACACAGGGTAATCAAAATGATTCATCCAGTGGTCACTTTTGCTATCGTGGTGTTGATGGGAGTCTTTGTTGCTATGGCGGGTCAACCTTTCAGTGATTCTCTACCGTACTTAGGAGTCATTGTAATAATAGTATTTCCAATGCTAGTTATCTCTCTGTGTATGAATTTTTATAGGTTCTAAATTTGTACTATCTATGTCTTCCATAAAGTATTTGTGTGTTCCTAGGGTTTATTTGTACTTTGTCGATTTCCTATCTTAGAGAATATGGTTCCTAAATGTAAACATCTATTGTGGTTGGTTCAAAGGGATAGTTATGAACAATTTATTTTGTTTCGAAATTTTTTCTTTTGAATGAAGAATGTTATTAGATAATCTGAAACGATAACTGTTCTAATTATGACATGATTCTTCCTAAATTATACATAGTTGATCAGGCTATATATGATTGAGGGCCAAATGATGTGATATTTAGTCCAGCTGTTATGACATTTTATATTTTTCAAATTGTTTTAGATGGCGTTCAACGTGTTGTTTTTGTAAAATGACTTCAAAAATTATTATATATATATATATATATATATATATATATATATATATATATATATATATATATATATATATATATATATACTAGCTTTCAAGGCCCGCCCGATGGGCGAGCGTGACATATAAAGTTCCTTGTAAGGTATTAGTTAAGTAGGGCTTGTTTGTTAATGCGTTAAACATAAAAATTAGTTGACCGTTATTAATTATTAAACAATTTGACAAAAAAATAATTTTCATTGTGTTTATTTCATTCACTTTTTAGACAGTTGCATATTATTTGTCAAGGAAGAAAATTCGCTACTGTAGAGACATACATACTTGTGGAAATTTTTTGCATTTACTTTTATTAATAGTTGTTGTTGAGTACACCGCTGCAAGCAATTGCATACTGTTTGGGAAGCCCGGCCGATGGGCGGGAATTAGTTATAAATATTGCTTGAAGATATTATTCGAATAATAAGATAAATGTACAAATTTTATAATATTTGTTTATAGGAAGCATTAGTTATTGTTTTTGATGAATTAGCGTTCGTATGCCAAAAACGTGTTGTCTAAGTTTTTTTGTTTCCCACTTTTGAGACAGCCACATAAAGACACACTCCAACAGTGAATTGGTTATGGTTAAATTTTTACGCCATCTTAGCTACTTTTTATTAACCAATTACCGACGGGCGGGCGTGACTTATAAATATCGTTGACATATTTTTGTTTAACGAAAAAGGGGTGTTTAAATTTTTTTGGAAAAGTGGACTTGTACGAAGAAAGGGTCAAAACTATAATTGGTAGACGTATCTCAAATTTGCAAAGCCCACCCGATGGGCGCGCTTGACTTATAAATATCGTTGACATATTTTTCAATAACGAAAGAAGGGTGGTTAAAAATATTTTTGGAAAAGTGGGCTTGTGCCAAGAAAGGGTCGTAACTATAATTGGTAGACGTGTCTCAAATTTCATCTAGCATGGGTCTCCAATAGGTGCAAGAAATGGCTAAAGCCTTAGCCCGATCATAGGACCAACCCTAAAGCTATAACTCAACCTAGCTTTGCGATACACATCATGAGATTTTAGTTGCGTCCACCGCTTAGTCGGCTTATGCTTTTTAGCTCGAGTTTTTTATGCTATTTTAGATTTACCTGTTGTAATTATTAAAAGAAAAAAAAAAAAAAAAAAAAAAAAAAAAAAAAAAAAAAAAAAAAAAAAAAAAACTATATTGACCCATTTGGGATTATGCAATAAGAATATATTAAGAAATGACTACCTCCATGATGGAGAACCTTGCAAGATGTCAGTACAACGATGATATTTGTATCCTTTTAAGACCGGATAATACTTTAGAGTTCAAAAAGTATGAAGAATTACATAATATGCATTGGAATGATAAGAGGCTCATATCACAAACAACAATTTACGAAACATATTATACTCTTGCACCATGAACCTGTGTATATTATGAACGCGACCCTCCACAATCAAGTTTTCATACTTGTTATAAGCTTCTTGGGAACCCGGACATGAATCAAAGAAAAAAATATTGGTCAGGCATGTAATTTTGGTTTAGCTAGTTTCCATTAAACTTAATATTAGGTTGCAGACATATTTATAGCAATTGGATAAACTTAATATTGGGTTGCAGACATATGGCTAACTGACCTGCAAATACTACAATCTTCACAGTGGAACTGCTCCTTGGAGGTCTGCAATGTAAAACCTAGCATTAGTGAAACAAAAACTATTGATAAAAGTTAAATGTTGTCTGAATTGAATTATTACATATATCATCATCATAGAATTTTCAAATTTCGCAATGATATCCCATCATATTGATACCACAGTTTGTGCATTGACGGTAAGCCTGAATAACTATCAAAACACTCATAAATCAAGTGAAAATAAAGATTCAAAAACTAAAATCAATCCAACATTACCTATCCTGGGTGGCATTTTCCGTTCGGTTGGCACTGTTGGCTGCACCATGCATTTAACAAATTCAAAGTAAGAATTTTGATGTGGAAGTTTGTGTTTGTGGGTCCATGCATATACGAAGTAAGGATACTTGTGAAGAAAAGGAAATTATAATGTTTCATGATGTATAGGGGGTTGCATATATACCATACTTCTGGAACATATTTTGTTAAATTTGGGAGTTGCCTGAACTTTACAGGTCAATGCGTAATTGAAGGAGTTGTTTGAATAATGAAGAGACAAACCACGTAATTAGGTAGTTTGTTTCTTGGACACCATCCATGGTTCATACATGGTTTGACCCACTGCCATTTGCGCACTATAGTTTACGTATCATGGTCCATTGCTCCATCATCATGAAAAGCTAAATGCTGATGTATAGTGATTTCTAGTTGTAACAACACTAACATTTTGTGGCTCAAATAAGATTATCATGGCACCTAAACAGTGAGTAGCTTTTAATTTACATGCTTAGTTGTAATCAAGGAACAACATATTTTCCTAGGTAAATGACCGTGTATTCACATTGCCACAGAACCTATATGCGTTAAAGATAGACTTTGGTAAACTTTTAACCAATCTGACCCATTTTCAAATAAAACATAACCCAAATTGACTCATTAATAAGCATATGGGTAGAAATTGAGACCTCTGAAATTAACAAAGGCTCTAAGGTTGAGACTAACACAAAAAATAAATAAAAAAATGACCTGAGGAGGGTGTGGCCAAGAAGTTCACATGATGGTCTGCTCTCAGCCGAGCGATGTTCAACAGAAGCTCAAATACGGCCTGGTTCAGAACCTATAAATTAAGATATTTCAAACACGGATAAATGAAATATTACCAAAATTCATATCCATTTAAATTATTAGAGGTATTATTAAGTGGAATGAAGCCTCGGCTTAACAGAAAACACAACTATATGAAAGCAAAAAGAGTTTTGCAGGTCCTAACTATCAATACACGATATGGGGGTCATTGTAAAATAAATTTAACGAACTCATAGAAACTACAAAACCAATTGTAGACACAACCGCATAACTTCCATCCCAAAACATGCTCCTGTTTCCAACCAATCTAGATTCTAGATATGCCAGCTGTTGGGAAAAGAATAAAGAGCGCACACACTTGTGTTCTCCACCCGCTTTCTGTAGCAATAGATTCATAACTGGTACCGACTTGATGTAAAACACTCAAACCTACTACCATTAGAAGTACTTTGATTTTTACGGCTAAAAAAAAATAAATACTTTGACTTTAAGTTATAACTTTCGAACTATTTTGACTTTTGAGGCCAAACCTGCTACTTCTTTTGGATACTTACCTTGGGGCACAGGAGTTTTTTTTAGCACCTTGCAGCAGAAGCCAGTAGGGGTTGGATCAGGAAGGCTTGCTGCTATCCATTTTTGATACACCTTAACTTCGATTGTTTTGTTTATGTCTATGGGTTTTAACTTTGCTAGGCTGACAAATATCCATAATAGCAGTCTTCAAATATCCATCATCATCCAATCCCCTACACCTGAACGTGGTGAAACAAAAAAATTCAAATTAAAATTTACCTTTTGGCACCACTTAGACCAATAGGAATCATGTAGATCGTAATTGATGACATATATGACAAAGATTAGCTATTTGTATATCTATGTGGAAAAGATTATACAATGGTGATACAAAGGCCAAACTATGTTCCTCTCGCATTATTCAGTAAATCACAAGCAGTTAAAAATGCAAGTTTAATATAAATGTAAGTGAAGATAAGTTAATATGTCTGGACACGCTAAAAAATATGTCTTAAATCATGATACTGGAATTTGATAACAATGTAAACAGATTGCACAAGCATACTAAGGGACATACGAATGTGCTGTAAACTTAATGTCGCAATGAGCAGCTTATGATCAGTGTTCAGGTATCCGATTTTAACAGAAGTTTGAGGAGTAATATAATCAGGGACTTTAGAGGCTGAAGCATATAAGTTTCAGGGGTAATATCACCAAGATTCGAAAGAAAGCGTGCATGATTCAAGTTGCGACCCAATGCTTTTATGAAAGACAATTTGACAAAAAGCCATTAAACATCACCTTCAAGTGAAATAAGAAAGTGCAGCAAGGGAGACTTACATGTAAGGCCCTGCAAACGAAACATATTATTGAGATGTTATGTTTAAAATACACAACGACGTTACCGGCAAAAGTATGTTAGGTAAATGAACTAAACACACGTATAGACAAACATGTTATTGTTTCGTGTTCGTTTGATAAGAAATAAGCATGTCTGTGTTTGTTTATATAATATTTGTTCATTAAGACAGTAAACAAACACAGATGGCTACAAATAGATAAAGGAACAGTACGTAAGTATTCGTATTTCTCTTGGGGCTATAACTGCAAGATATATAAGGGTATTCCAATCAGCTGATCCTGCTTGGTTTTACCTTCATGTTACCTATCAAACTTGTGCATACATCATCGGTGTTGTTGGATGGGCCACTGGAATCCGGCTCGGCAGCCAGTCTCCTGGCATCCAGTACACCTCCCAGAGAGTCATCGGCATCATTCTATTCTGTGTAGCCACTCTCCAGGTACCACAACCAACCTCTCCTTTTTACTTCAAATATAAACAGACTAATAGCCTTCTTCATGAAAGTTACAGCTGAGGATACATCCACAAAGTATGTCTAACCGTGCAATTTGTGTATATAGGTATAGGTGATTGCTTTGCTTGTAAGGCCAAAAAAGGAACACAAACACATAATATTTTGGAACATCTACCACCACTCAATCGGATACAGCATCATCATCTTAGGAATCATCAACATCTTTAAAGGCTTGGATATCTTAAACCTTGAGAAGAAATGGGAAAGAGCTTATACCGGAGTAATTTTTGTTCTAGCTATTGTTGCAACAATTCTAGAAGCTTATACATGGTTTGTTGTTTTGAAGAGGAAGAAGGCTGCAAATGCGGAGAAGATGAGTAATGGCAATGGATATGGAAGCAATGGGATTAATGCGCATTATCCATACAGTGATAGGAGTAATGGGAGGGTTTAAGTAAAATTCGGCTTTCCTGATGATTTTCAACTTTATTTTTGGGTTTTCTATGTATCATATCTTGTTTCAATGTTTGTTCATTTTCTTTTTAGTGTCTAGTTTTTTATTTAAATGGTATCTTACTGGACGTATCTCCCTAATGATTGTGTGTTTTTTTTAAATGATCTTTGGCTTTTGTGTATTACATTTTGCATAAATGATCCTTCACGAAACCTTCGGTTTGCATGCATAAGGTGCAACCATATGTCGCCATGCTGAACTCAAGCAAATTTCTGAGCAGTAATGTCAAAGTCATTGCCAGATCTGTCACAAGAAATTTAAATAATATCTCATAAGGGGCATCATTTATAGAAAAAAAGAATATATGAATCATACAACACTCTATTCTTACGGATCAAAGATGACTCCGCCCGCTTCTTTCACAATGACGACCCCCGCAGCAAAATCCCTAGGGAGAAAACCAAAACCATTATTGTAATGTGAGCTCACAAAACCTCGACTGAATATAAAAAATTACAGGAAAGCTAGTTGACCTGAACTTATTTTGATCTGTTACCTAATTTGCTCGACATATTGCCATCACTATCTCACATCTAGTAGAGGTTTGATAAGGAAGGGAAGTATGGTGTGCACATGTAGCAGCTGCAGCATCTGGCTAAAATCTTGTGTACTCATCAAGAAGATCGCGATGATCATGAAAGAGTGAAGCAACCTGCATAGATTAAAAACAGTACTCAGTAATGAAAATCAGTCTAATGAAATCAATCACAACAACTATGCAACATTCTTTTAAGAGCTACAGAAAGACAAATTACAGTTCATTACAGAAACTAAGAAAAACTATAGCTTATTACAGAAACTAAGAAAAATTATAGTTCACTACAGAAACTAAAGGGTCGAAAAAGTTAAAGTTTTTATCTCATTTACCTTTAAACCATAAAACTTGAGAAATCATTTCACGTAGATATCTGCATTACCGTATATTCTCAATGTCCAAGTTCTCTTGAAAAACATGTTATGGTCATTGTTTGAACATTAATCATACTTATGAGATGTGGTTCGAGTCAGTACAGCTCTTGTAACCTTTCCCACCCAAGTTGCAAGCTACCGAGTAGCAACAGTTTAGCTAGCATGTATCTGAGACACACTTCTTCTAGCAACCACAATACCTAAAAAGATAACAATTGCACATTTCAGAATTATAGGATTGAGCTTTTAGTAGTACTAATTTTAAAGGAACAGTACTAACTTGAAATTTAGTACTGCTATTATGAGTTTAAAGAAGCAGTTGGAACCTAATTGTTATAATATGTATGACCAACAAAGAAATATGGTTGTATTTTCCCTCCATTAGCAATCACTGGGTATTGGTGATTTATAGTGTCTCAACCCTAATATTAGATAGTATTTATCCTTTATTTAAGTTTTTATCTTTAATTGAGTATGTGCCATCACCTAGAACCAAACATATCATATATATTATGAAAAGATGCTTGTCCCAAAAAGAAAAAATGCTTGTCCCATCTTATTGAAATGAAAATGAAAAAGAAAAGAGAAGAACACGCATAAACTTAGAAACGCCTAACAGATTGTCATTCCCATCTATGTGGGCTTTATGATCCATGCATTGTTTACGGTTTTTCCCACTTTAGGGGGTGTTTGGGATCAATTTAAAACTATTTGTATGCTTGAATATATAGCAGGTACCAACCTTTTCAATTTTGAACGCTTATTCACTTAATTAAGTAAATAGCCATACACTCAACTCCACATTTGCGTTAAAAAGATTAAGCAGATTAGTCAACTAACCAATCCCGTACCCCCTTTAATCATTATTAATACTCAATATCATCACAAAGTTTACTACAGGTAAATTTGATTTTACAGAAAATTTCATATTACAGTCTGATAACTTGAGTGAGTATGAACAATATAATGCAACTTTGTCAATAAGAATAATATTTAAATGTCAGGCAAATATTATCTTCGACCAATTACTGTAGGTTAGATGTAAATCATAATATAGTTTCATTAGAGTATAAAAAATGGATTTGAGAATAAACTATTTAACTATGCCATAATGGATGAAAGTGCATACCATATCTTCGCACTGAATACCATCTAGACATAATCAGAACCTAGATGAGCAGTTTGTTCCTGCATAAGGAACAAATCCATGAACCCAATATTAAAACGTAAATCCACTAATCCAAAACAAAGGCAACAAATAAGACAAAAGAAGAACTGAAAACATACCTTGATGGGCAAGAATCGAAGCTGTAACAAATAATCTGGTTTCCCATCAAACAATGTGTACGCAATTGCAAACAAACGGTCTAAAAACAAAATCAATTGACATCAATTTAAAACTCACATACACCTAGCAATCTGTCAAAATCTAAGATTGTGGTACTTTTCTTCTACATAGAAGGCACATATGATTGAATCTAAATAGCAGTTTAGTTTAGCCTGTATCGGAGATGCACATCTTCGATATGTGTAACCCTCTTGATACAACCATTTAGAAAATGAGAACAAAGTTATATGTTGTTCTGAATTTACTTTTATATAATTAAAAGATTTTTTTTTATGTTGATGAGAAATTACAGGATAATATCAAAGTATTAATTACAATATAATATCAAAAGTAGTTAATTGAAAACACTTAAAATTGAATTAATAAAAATTGTGATTATCAAACATACCTTACAATCAAAACCCTATGGTTTTTGAGGGTCGTCACTGATGATGTTGGTGTTGTAACCTGCACAAAAACACATTGAAAATCATTAAAACCCTAAAATCATGATGGAGTTTTCTTCATGGGTGAGAGTTTTGATGATTAGGGATTAGGGTGACTGTGAAAAAAATAAAGAACCTATTAAATTCAAATACAGTTTATGCATGACAATAACAAAGGTTCAGTAAAACAAAAACATACGTTATGCAAGCTTCTTGAATAGCAAAACAAATATCTTTATTATAACCTGCAAAAAAACACATTAAAACCATTAAAACCCGAAAATCATGATAGAGTTTTCTTCCTGGAGAAAATTTTGATTATTAGGGTTTTGTGTGGGATTATTATTGTAAAAGATTTGATACTTATCTCATTAAGATGGTCAATATTTGGTTGCAGGTGTTTATAGATATAATCAAAAAATATGTTGGTCTAGTGGTAACCTTGTTTACTGATTTTACAAACAACTGAAGTTCAAATCTCACCATGGTCATTTTTTAGTAATTCCGAATTTTAGTAGCACAAGAATGCTTATGTGGCTTCATTGTGATGACATGGCTTTTAATGATAATTACATGGCAATGACGTGGACTTATGTGGCATTATCTACGTGTAACGCCTCCTGTTTTATATATATATATATAACGCCTCCTGTTTTATATATATATATATATATATATGGTCATTTTTTAGTAATTCCGAATTTTAGTAGCACAAGAATGCTTATGTGGCTTCATTGTGATGACATGGCTTTTAATGACAATTACGTGGACTTATGTGGCATTATCTACGTGTAACGCCTCCTGTTTTATATATATATATATAACGCCTCCTGTTTTATATATATATATATATATATATATATATATATATATATATATATATATATATATATATATATATATATATAATATATATATAAAACAGGAGGCGTTATATATATATAAAACAGGAGGCGTTACACGTAGATAATGCCACATAAATACCACCTCAATGCCACATAATCATAAACTATGCCACTTGGCATTTCTTGCTGCAGAAAAAATCAGACAGAAATTATGTTAAAAATTTATACTTGATGAGATTCGAACTCTAGACCGTGCATATATTTTGTGGTATGTTAACCACGGAACCACCACCATTTTTTGAAGACATTTTGTAACTCAAATTCTATATAGGTAATTATCTCTTTTAAAACTTACGTATCTTTTTCTTAAATATAGTTTCACAATGATCACATAAAAAAACCATACGCCTCTTTTCCTCAAAACCCTAATGATGAGTCTTTCAGTGGAACTCCGAAGGAAGCAATCACATTATCTGAAGTGCCTTCAGCATCAGTAGAAAGAGGTATATCGAACCCTTACGTTTAATTCAGCCCGATAATGAATTAGGGCTACATCATTAACAATTTGTGTCGCTGCAAGTTTTATTATGTAATTATTATGAGCAATTTGTTACATCATTATAACGTAATTATTATGTAAAGTGAATTTGTCATAATAATTACATCAATTTTATTTTATTATGAGCAATTTGTTACATAATGAGTAATTATTACGTTACAATAAGTGAATTGGTTAATGTGTCGCTGCAAGTTGTTACATAAACTATAGTCGATTTATAAACAACGTAAGGAGTTTCAAAATAATTATGTGTCGCCATAGGTCACTAGGCCCATCGGGTGTATTTGTAGAGAAGTTGTTGGTTCAAGTGTATGCTTACAAGAGTTTTTTACAAGTATGTTCCCTTTTTATTACCTAAATTTTATGACAAAGTTAAAATCTTTTAATTGTATTAGTAGCTAATCAAGTTAGCGTTGCAGGATAATGATGGAAGTCATACAGTCTATGGCCAATGGCTAGGGTGGATGATGGCTGCTATATACATGGGTGGTCGGATTCCCCAAATTTTCTTGAATGTAAGTCACTGGCTCATTCTCTAATCACCTCAACACCTCAACATATAGCTCTTGATTATATATCAGTTTCATTGCAATTTGATCAAAACTATATACACAATTGTTGTAAATTTATTCTTAGTTCAAAAAATGCCTTAAATGACTGTATGACCATCAATGGTGTGGATGGTAGTGAATATGACAAAGAAACTGCAAATCTCATCATAATGAATGCCTGAACATTGGAATCACCATTTGCAACTATATAAGCTGGTTGCCTTACAACAAATTAATAACACCGGAATGATAGCAATTTCACTTACATTGGAAATATTCATTGCAGAAGGAAGTAACAGCTTGGAGTATAAAGCACGATCAAACCGGTCACTGACAATGTGACTCTTTGACGAGATTTTAAAAATAAGCATCAAAGCCTGAACTCCAACATTAAAATTCTTCAAGTGAGCCTGCAAATAAGTCACATATAGTTACTTGCAGATTATTACTCTGTTTTTGTATTTGGGATATCATACATAAATATATACTCAAGACTTTCGGGTTCAGTAGAGTAAAAATGAGTTTATGCAACTCTTTCCAGAGAAGTTAGAGCAACTAATTTTAGCACATCAATCGTTTTGAGTTGTACCCAGTCAAGTTAGAAAATACTGCTATTATAGCAAAATTTAACCTTAAACAAAGTTTGTGATATTGTCATTCATTTCACTTATCCATATTAAAATGGTAAATTCAAGACCATGTGGCATTCATACAGTACCACTAACGCACTCCACTTTAATGACTTTTTTTTTTTTTTTTTTTTTTTTTTTTTCCAGTTAGAAGAGAGATGAAGATACTACGATTGTTTACATATTATCCGTCTTTACGAGTTTCAACCCTAATCAAACAATGTACTGTTTCGATATCATCTTAAGTGTTTGGTACTGTTTCTGTATTTGCAGTTCTGAGCTCCATTCTTCGCTATTTGCATAGAACAGATACAATAGAACAAAAGGTAAGAGAACACTACTGAAGGCGCAGGAACAGAATACCAGAGGGCTAAGAATGCAAAAAACGTGTGCGGAGTCTGTTACATGGCAGGCGGCTTAAAAGACTAAAGTTCAAATCTTTCATCGTCATCTCAAACCCAAACAAGTAAAATTCTAATCTTTTTTTTTTTCTTTTTTTTTTTTTTTTTACTTTCGTTTGTAAAGATTAAAGCCATTAGTATGTTTATGAATGGGTTTGGTTAATAAGGGGGTGTTTGGGATTGCTTATTTTTCTGCATCTCAAGAAGTAATGGTGCGACAAGAACAGCTGATAGAAATATGACTAAATGCCCAAATGTATGCGAACGTGTAAAATTATTTAACCAAAGTGGCAGACGTCATATTAGCTATTATTCAGCTCTATGTATTCAGAAGTTTTAATGAATTCAACATACATGTTACAAGAGTCTTTCATTTAGTTAGTAGCATTGTCAGTCAAACAAGTAATTGCAGAACCACGTTGTCAATTTAGTGTACGTACATCACCACCTTTGAAGTCACATGTTTACAAACCAGTTGTGAATGTTTGTCCCACGTCAAGTTAAGATTCACCATATCTGCTGGCTTGCTGTTTGTGCAGGTGCACCAGAATCTCATCCCGACAGTGCAACATCAACTGATCTGGAACCTACAGTCAGTTGATGCACAAGGGCTATGGAGGGGGACGCTGTTCATAGATCCACACCGGCTGTTGCGCGCACAGGTTAGTGCAACAATCATTCGATGCCTGTTTTCCGATTCCTTACTAATCCTGTTTACCAACCCATTGTAAAATATCGTGTGACAAATTTATAATCTAAACGTAAACATTAAATCACGTACATTAAGATCAAATCCTTCTCTCATTCAAAGCTCATTTTGCATATGGTTTTTTTTTTTTTTTTTTTTTTTAATATATTTGCAGGATGACTCAATTGAATAAACGCAGCGTAAAAAGGCGTCATGGGCTCCACACATTTTCCCCATATGAAGACACCATAGGAGCACATCCCGGTGACGATAAAATTCATGAAATCTGTTTTTGGGTGTTTCCAATGGCGGACGGGTGAGTTTCTAAAAGAAGATAGTTTTCATTTGCAGCATTTGTGTTGTACATTTTGCAAAGAGCGTGTTTTCATTATGTGCATATAGATTACTGACAATTGCAGGTCATCTTTAAAACCGCTTTTGCTCTTGTGAAATGGTTCTTCCAGAACAAAGTGTGAACAGGAATTACACTTCCAACTTGTCTAAGGCTACTGATAAAAGCCTAATCTTTAGGGTAATGAATACTGAAACAAACCTTCTAAAAAATTATGATTCAGATTGGACCAAAACCATTTTTTTTCCTTTCTACAACTAGAAGTACGGTTTTTGCTCAGTATCATGATTATGTACCGTGTTTTGCACACTTCTAAGAATCACCGAGATAATTAACCCAATTTGTTATTCAGGCTTTCTGGGGATTTTGGTTCGGCTAGGTGACATCCAGCTCAGTTAGTTTTCAAGTAGATTAAGGGATGTGGCCATATCTGAATAGGCCGAAACCTGATTTACTCCCGTTCTACACCCCTACTTAGATGGACATTAAAAAGGATGATGCTAGCAAGAACTCTCAAATAAGTACCAACGTACGTGTCGGTTTAACAATCTGAAGCACCTCAATTAATCCTACTATTAGGATAAAAGTTTGAAACATGAAAAGAGCAATTTTAAACAGGGAAAGTTTAAAACATACCATCTTGACTCCCAACTTCTAAAAGTCACCTTCGGCGTAACGTTGGACATGGAACCCAAGTACATATGCCCCAAATTTTGTGAGAAGCGGTTAAAAGAGTCAACAGTAAGAATGACGTTTGGAAACTTCCTATACTATTCATTATATGAATGCAGGTTTATATTATGAATGCACAACTAACAATGAGTTAAATGATAAAATCCTAGGAATATGTCGAATCACATAAGTATGGTTATTTTCACTGCACTTTGCAACTGATCCTAGCACATATGACCATGTTACCAACTCAAAGACGGTTAAGTGTAAGGCTATCTTCCGACTGTAGATGAAAAACAAAAAGTATATATTCCATGTAATTAATTATTAATCCAGCACATAAAATGACCTTCGTAATTGGGAAGATTAACAACTCAATACAACGAGTGAGGCTGAAACCCATATCATTTCACAAACGATATGTTCCTTGGGTGTCAAAGATTAAATTAATGCATTATACTACATGCATTCACATACCTGTAGGTGACAATTTTGACCCATTTACTTCTAAATGGGTCAATTTGGGTTGTGTTTTATCTCAAACGGGTCTAATATTTTTTTTTGTTATAAGGGAACATGTCAAAAGTCGTCCAAATTTTATTGTGTTCAAAGATTTAGATTCAGATTGTAATAACATTGTTATTGCAATCACAAAATATTGAATTCATTATTTGTATAAAAGTTGGACAATATTGTTTATGCATCGAAGGCAATGTACTAAACCATTAAAAAGACAACCCGTTCCAGCTTGAACCCGACTTACATATTACCTAACCCCCAACGCCCATTTTGCCACATTTATCTGCAATCATATAATCGTATTTTACATATAATTTTATGATGGTTTTTGTCTAATCTTGCTACTACAGGTCCTTCCGATTATACTTGATGCTGGAACCAACAATCAAAAGCTACTAGAAGACCGTCTTTGTAAGTAGCGACATCCAAAATTAATAATAGTCGAACATAAGAAATGAGTAACCAAACTGAACCACATAATATTTTGGCTGAAACATATCTTTTGTTCTTCGGGCACATTTAGGACTATGGGATGAAGGTTGGAAGGAGAAGAAGATGTTTCAGTCGTGGATGAACAGATGGAAGCTCTTCATGCATGCACGTTGGCCAAAAGAAATTATTCAGGTTCATATTTTTGTATTTTTTTATAAGAAATTTGTATTGCTTTTGTGAACACTTCAAATGCCGTACTGAATTGGTTTAAATATTTTCAATTAAAATGGGATTTTGAAAATTTTGAAAGATAAAGAAGAAAGTATGGCGAGGATGCGTTGAAGGAAGGAATGGGCGGTGGTGGTGGTCATGACCCATTTAACATCTTACAATCTTTTGCTGACCTTCTGAGTTTATAGACATAGGCATATTGCCCAGATGACAAAAACATTGTTTCTATCATTAACAAGATTTTTTTGCCCGCGTCTTACGAAGGGTTTCAAAACAGTCATTTTTGTGCCAATTTACAACTCATGCAGCTTAAAGTATTACATAATTTAAAACTAACCCCGAGAGTTTACGTAAGGCCTAATAAATAATGTTATATTAGGCTTGGACGGCTACATAGTATTTGGAATTTGCTAAGGGGTGCATGGTCATTTACGGAATCATTGTGCTTGACTCCTTTGATTTTTTATAGTCAGTAGACTCTTTGTGAAGTTTTTAATGATGACTATGAAACTGATTACTTTTGTGCAGGTTAGTGACACCTGAAGTCATGTTCTCGGGATCAAATGTATGTTCTTTGTTGGATGGTGCAAAGTATAAACATAGCTTTTAAGGGGTCAATCAAAAACAAAGTCAAATAGCTAATAAGTAAACAGGTGTAATGGGTTAAACGGGTCGAAACTCAAAAGTCGAACAAACTTGAAAAATGTATTTCTTGTGCATAAAAAAAGCGCTATAAAAAAACCAACTGTTATTGTAACTGCATTGTCGTTGGAAACTTGCAGTCACGTATATTTTCTTTTAAATGTATTTTTCAAAAGGATCAATGAAGGGGTTGCGAGTCAGTCATTACTTATTTCAAATTATTAGCTCTTCAAATGTTGGTTTGAAAGTACGTTTCCTCGAATAGGAATCTTCTGTAAGTACCCTTTTTATATATGTAATTTTGTCTTACTCTGGATAATATTAACTAGGGCTGTGCATCGGGCGAAGACCGGACCGGACCGGCCAAGACCGGACCGGACCGAAGACCGAGAATAGTAATTTATAAGGACCGAGACCGGACCGATGTCTACTCGGGTCGGGTCGGTCTTACATCGGGTTTGCCGGGTCGGTCCTCGGTTTTGGACATGTTGGACAGAACATTTGACATGCAGCATGCAAAGATAAAAGTAGCCATTCGTTTCACTCAAACATTAAAATACCCATTGAATTTACGTATGGGAAGAAACATAAGATTAATATCTAGTATAAAAATACACTAAAATCTTTGAAATGTGCGAAAAAGATTTGGTCTTGTAAAAACATCTCTTATTTACAGATATTTTTGGTAAGTATCATTTGTATGTTCTAAAATTTAAAGCCTCAAATTTTATGTAATGATTTTAATCAAGGATTGTCTAACAGTTGTATCATTATAATACAACATCCATGATCCATGTATAAATATTGAGATGTAGATCTTTTGCGGCCATGTTTGGCTTTGGCCTAAACAGGCGATTTGCAATCTTGCTCATGTAAGTATTTACTCATAACCATTGTTCTTTTCTGCGCTAAGAACAACAAATAATGCAGCACTCTTATTCTTAAAAGATTAAACAGGTCTAACTCATAACCTGAACCGGTTCTTTTCTGCGGTAAGAATTAACAAAGATATCACAAAAGGCAACCATTATACTGTAGTTTGCAGACTGAATTCACAAAGATGATGACTCAAAGCTAAGACTGAATTCACAGTGCTACTTGACTTGCATGAAGGTTACAAAGCTAACAATGGTCTAGAATAGGTTATCACAGTAGCAAAATAAACAAGCCATTTGAATGACTATAGTAGCAAATGACCCATTTGGCCCAAGTCCAGTAGCAAAATAAACTAGACACAGTAGCATTTTTCCATATTCACCAAAAGAAGTTGAGTCACAGTAGCATTTAAAAACCAAAAGAAGTTGAGCCATAGTAGCATTTTTCCATCTTGAGTCATGCAGTCATATTCACTTGAGTCACAGGTAGCACAAAACGGGTTCTTCTCAATCCAACGATATACCTTTAATTTCCATTTCCATTGTCTTCCTTTAATTTGTCCAACGCCTCTTTCATTTCTAAAAAAGCATAACATGACAACAACAAAGCGAATTAATAACACACCAGAAAAAATTATATATCGACATATCTTTTATTATAGTCTATGAATCAATAATCCATTTACCTTTGATAACCTCTTCATCTTTCATAAGATCTTCTAAATCATCCATGTAGATGCTTTTTTGTGATGTTCGAACCCAACTTTGAGTGCATAACAATGCTTCTACAATTTGCGGTGACAAGGCATTCCTATATGGGTCCAAAATACGACCACTTGTGCTAAAGGCGGACTCGGAAGCAACGGTGGATAATTGGATTGACAATATATCTATAACAAAAGTAATTCATAAGTAAAAAAAAAAAAAACATATATGCTAACCACAGACATAACAGACTAACCAAAACTTGCAGCCACAATATCAGTAGCAATAACAGACATCACTAAATGTAATACTACAATAAAGGATTAAGATTTATTACCTTTTGCCATCTTTGAAACGATTGGAAATCTTGGACTATTTAACTTCCACCATAAAAGTATGTCGAAGTCCTCCTCATCATCTAACTCAATTGGTGGTTCTTTTAAATATTTTCTCAACTCGTCGTCAACTCCACTTGATCTACTTGAATTTTGACTTTTAAACGAATTCAAGAAAGTATTACCACGTCGACGAGTTGTGTTGGTACATTGAGTTGATGATGATTTTTTCACGTCACTTGAGTTGATTGTTAGCTTCGTTCCATATTTTTCATTATATAAGCCAAACAAAACTCCCATATTGGTCTCAACCTCATAAACCAATCCCTTAATCTTATCTTCTTTTTCTTGATCGGTTAAAAATTCCATTGGTGTATCCACTTCATCTTCATTCTCCTCGGGTATACAACCATTTTCCATCAAATGCCTAAACCCGTACCCAAGCATTTCCGATTTCATAGTTGGATCTAAAAGCACCGCAAAGTACATGTAATGGTTGATTTTTTTATAATCCCCCCAATACTTGTCATACTTTAAACGCATTTTTGACACCATTGTATCGAACTTTGGCACTACTTCCCACTCACGTAGATGCTTGTCAACATCAAGTATCTCGCTATAAAATAAATGAGCAACGGGACTAGATTGGGTTGATACTAGTTCGGTTTTCTCTTTGAATTTTTCCAAAAAGTCACAAACTCTTTGACAAACATCAAAGTCGGTACGACGGGGTATTGACTCAAGATCACGAGAAAAAGAAGTGTTCTTCAAACTATAATTGTAAAAAGCTTCTTGTAAATCAATGGCGGATTTCAACATATCATATGTTGAATTCCACCTCGTCGGGCATTCCGCAATTAAAAACCTTTTTGAGTCACACGTATTCTTAATGCTCGCTTTGAACTTCTCAATTCGTTGGCTAGAGTTTTTAATGTACTTAACCGCTGAACCTATGGTCTCTACTTCCTTTTCATGCACCTTTAGACCATCTTTCACAACTAAGTTCAAAATATGTGCCATACACCTTATATGAAAATGTTTACCATTGTCATACATACTTGGAAGGTGCTCTATCAAATATTTAAGTGCTTTATCATTTGAAGAAATGTTATCAACCGTAATGGTCATAACATTTTTAATATCCCATTCGTTTATGCACTTTAAAAGTACCCTCCCAATGTCTTCTCCCCTATGACTATTAACGCGTTTGAAATTTATGACACGTTTGTGCATAACCCAATCATCATCTACAAAGTGTGCCGTTATCACCATATAGTTGATCTTTTGACAAGTAGAAGTCCATGTATCTGTTGTTAGGTGGATAGTGTGATTCGGGTTGCCTAAAAATTTAAGTAGTTTCTTTTTTTCTTCAATGTAAAACTTAGAGACATCCCTAGAAATAGTGTAACGAGATGGCAAATTGTACTTGGGTTGCAAGCTCTTTGAATACTTAATGAAGGCGGGATGTTCGACAAACTTAAAGGGTAGTTCGGCTAAAATAATAAGTTCAATCAAAGAGCTTTTTATAGCTTTCTCATCATACTTCCAATTTTGCAAAGTTCCACTACTACACCCCTCACCATCCCCATTGTTGTTTTTCTTCGTAAAACACAGTTTTTGTTGTTTTAGACTTTCCGCATTCATAGGGTTAAATTCACAGATGGGGTAATGCTTATTCATGTTTTTCGTACCATTCCTAACGCTGTCGGCTCTATAAACTTGAGTACAAAAGTTACAATATGCCATCTTAATTAACCTACCTTCTGGTCCATCCGGTTGTTCCATCTTTGGAGTAAAATACTTCCAACATTCGGCCTTTTCGTTTCCCACTCCTCCACCTGGTTTCCTTTTACGTTTTTTGGCATTCTTTTTGTTGTTGCTGATGTTCTTCTTGTTGTTGTTGTCGTCTTCGTTTGATTCACGACCAGAATCATCATTGTCAAGGTTTATAGTTTGGTCCTAAACAAACAAATTAAATAAATAAGTACACATGTTAACAATTATAAAATGTGAACATACTGTAAGAGTAATATAGTATGTGTGATTCCTATAGGATACAAAGTCAATCAAATATGTGTAACAAACTAACAATACTGCTACCCTCACTACCTAAAAATTAATTACAACCATTTGTTTGATTCACGACCAGAATCATCATTGTCAAGGTTTAACCACATTTGTTTATTCTCAAGTACATGCAATTATAGGATGAATGTAGACTAAAATCAATAAAAGAACACTTACTTCCATTGTTGGGCTGATGATTATGTTGATTTATTGATGACAATTGTATGTTCTTGATGATGTTATTGACTTATTGTTTGGATTTGGGGTCTTTTTAGATGATGTAAAGATATAGGGTTTTTTGATCACTTAGACATATGGAAAAAGAAACTTAGATATTTGATCACAGATCACGTAGCTTTATGTTGTTCGGTCGGTCCGGGTTTCAGTCGGTTTTTGTCGGTTTTAGACCGACCCGACCCGAGACCGAAAAGTGCAAATATTTGGAACCGAGACCGGACCGGTTATCCTTCGGTCGGGTTCGGTCTGTGTCGGTCCGGTCCGGTTTTCCGGTCCGGTCGGGTTTGGGGTCTGCCATGCTCAGCCCTAATATTAACTACACCTGGTAGCATGTTTTGGAGTGATCATTTATTGAAGCCAATTCATTCTTATTGGTTTTATTTTAAGCTAAAAAATGGAAGCCTAGCAATTGTACCATGCACCCATGCGTGCCAAAGCATTCACAACACTAGGCCATACAAGGTAACATGTTTTCTTAATGAGCCTTTATTGAACGTTATATTATGTAATATGTTTATTCAAAATTTAGGCTTTATCGTCATGAAACCAATGATGCGACCAACCAATAGACCGACACACACACACACAAGAAAAGTTGCCTGCAAATATTGTGTCTTTAAGTTTTCTTTCTTTGAGTTCAATAACTATAGCTTGAAAAGATATAAAGTAAGATTTGGTTACAAGTTGCACATTGTAATGTTTAATTCGATTATACCACCAACAAAACGTTATAGTTTAGTTAAAAATTTACACAGACTATAATGAATTACATATGCGACCCAGAGGAAGGCCTCCAGTCAAAGTTACAACATCGGTTACTCGGCCAAGGGGACGTCCTATTACATGCCATAGTTTGAGACTCTACCTACCCGCCAAATTTGTGGTAAGAGCCACAGAATCCGTGAGACACTTGGTTATAGTTTTGAGGTGCCGAGGCTTTGAATGTAAATTACACTCAGCTGTAGAGGTAGCCAGGGATCGAATTGTAGTTTATGTTTGTGATGGCACCATGTCGTCCAAGAAAGAGGTTACGAACTTGCTCCTTCGCTTCTTTCGCTACATGCCAACCCTAATATATATCGTTTGTCAGCGAACCACCTTCTGTAAGGTACCTGCAACATCAATGGGAAATTTGATGCAAAAAGTGATATCCGTACATGAATAAATAAAGTTATAACTATACAAGATAACTGATATCCTTACATGACTAAGTTAAAATGTAAATTACAAGTCATGCCCGCCCATCGGGCGGGCTTCGAAACTAGTATATATATATATATATATATATATATATATATATATATATATATATATATATATATATATATATATATATATATATATATATATATATATATATATATATATATAGTGAGACTTTCTTGCGAGAACCATCTTATCTGCGAGAACTGACAGAACCACCAAAAACATCCATGCACGCCTTTAATAATTGTATTTTTGCACATATGTTCTACAAGCAACATATATGTTTTAAAAAAAACATGGTTGTTCTAAATAATTTGATAAGAAATTGGAAATACAAAATTTTTCTTTGAAGGTGTGCATGTATGTTCTTATAAGGCGTGCAATGACAATATTGCGGTCGTGTGTAAGGTTTTTGTGAAAAAAGAGGATGAGTTCATGATGATATTGAAGAACATAGGTGGATACTTACGATTATTGATAATTTGCATGTATTTTTATTTTATTTTAAAAGGCGTGCATGTATGTTTTTGGTGGTTCTGTCAGTTCTCGCAGATAAGATGGTTCTCGCAAAAAAGTCTCCCTATATATATATATATATATAGATTTTGAAAATTTTTGTTCATACTTCCGGGATGATTCAGGAATTTTCTAGGGTGATTATAGGGTATCCTAAAAATAAATCTTAGGGTTTTGGGTGGAAATCCTACATAATGGAAATTTTCTGTAGTTCAGTCCGGAATAATATTAACCTAATTGCTAATAGCATAACAGTGGTTGTCTACGTAATACCTATGAACAGAGTAAATGAAATAGAAACCGAAATTAGACGTAGATGGAAATATTATAGGGTAGAGGTTCATATAGAAGAAGAATTGTTACACTTAGGTTACGTTCATCGTAACTAAGGTAGAGTACAAAGGAAACATATTTTAGGAAGTTTTAAACTACGATTTATTTATCTACTACAGGATTCTATCTTTTCCATAGATGTCATACTAAGGTCTTACTTGGGTTCTTATTCCTTGGCATCAGTCTTGTCCTTCCAATTCGGGTTGAAGTTTGGGCACTGATTCTTGTAGTGTCCATTTCCACCACATCCATGGCACACTACAACTGATGGTTGTTCCTTTTTATCCATGGCTCTGCAATCTCTTGTCTGGTGACCCATTTTCTGACACTTTCCACACTTGACAAAACAATATCCATGGCGATGCAACTTGCATTTTTGACATGGAGGTAGCTTTCCAAGATAACCATTCTTGTTAGCAAGTGTGGTAATGCAGCCTTTACTAGTCTCTGGTTTAAATCCTAGTTGGTGATGGTAGCAGGTGGGGGTGAAGGTTTTTCTTTCATTGAGTTTTCGCTTTTGGTTATTTTTCTTAAATGTAACACTATGCTTAATTCCTAGGGCACGCTTGATGTTAGGTTTAATTGTTCTGTCTGGGTCTTTATGGTGAACTTGTTTACAACCCGTGAAACTTTCAGGGGTATGCTTACAAGACACAGCCGTCTTCTTTTCTTCTGTGGCCATATTGTTGCTACTCAGGTGAGCTACTCTAGTCACTTCGAGGACTGCTGCAATGAGGTTGATCACTAACTTTTGGATATCTTCAGGAGTCATTAGTGGAATATTGGTATTTTTCATGCTAATTTCCTTCTAGCAATATCACAAGAAACATGAATTTTAGATTTCCCGTAATAACCATGTCAGAATAATTACATATTATTACTAACAAGTGGTCACAATGCGAAGTTATATCCCATTTGAGAATCAATGATTTACGATGTGTCTGGTTAATATAGTAGATAAATGATTAACTCTTGGTCTAAAACCGCTAAGGAATGACAATTCATTTTTTTTTTCAAAAAGCCAGAGTTCAGCAACTTTCTCTTCATTCATCAAGTTCTCTTCCGAAATTTTCCTAGGGATTCTATGGTTACAGCCTAGTCTTGGCAGGTCTTAGTATGTCGGGTTCTAACATGATATTAATAGCTTGATTGATTATTTTACAAAGCAATTAATGCAAGGTCTTTTATTAATACTGCATGTAGTCGGTCTCTAGTATAAGGGTTTGGTCTTTTGTCATCAATAGTGGTCCTAATTCCTATCACTTTCTAGGTCATAAGTTGGTTGGTTTTCTAGGTTCTCAGGTAGGGAAGGTAACTTTTATCTAAAGTGTGATTTGGTCTGTGGGAAGTCGTTACATGTATGCACAACATCATAGTAAGACGTAATAGGATGAATTTGTTTACAACAGTAAATATATAACCAAAGTAGATTGTCATAGATTTATTGATTGATTACAAACTCCGAATGTTTCAGGCTTATTGAGATAATTCAGGAAATACTAACCAAATACTATTTGGTTTACAAAAACGATACATGTGAGTTTAAGATCAGTTACGTCCTTGACGTAGATGCTTAATTTCAATCTCAAGTTTCAGTTGTGCAATTTCCATTTCTAAGAAGCGTTCCTAAATTTCCTGGTACATCCTCAATTGATTGTCCAATATGGCTTCCAAGGCGAAAATCTTTTGATCCTGGTTTCTTGCCATTTCACTGGCTATCCACAAGGTTCTTTCAATGTCTTCCACTCTACCATGTATTTCACAGTGCTCTCTTCTCGAACAGCGAATCCTGGAATCTAGGCTCCTAATCTTATGATTGTAGGTATTTTTCATCTTGTCAACCTTCACTCTTAAATCAAACACTGCTCGTCTCTCGGCATCTGCCCTTCTAAACAGGGTGTCGATGTTACGGTCGTACCATTCAAAACGTAATGGTTGTAACCCTTCCAACTGTTTAGTGTGAGTGTCGAGAGTGTTGGCTTGTTGATATAGAAGGTTCCATATTGATTCAGTATGGTTTAAACTAAGGTCGGGGGAATTAGATGAAGATATATCATTTGGGTTGTCTGGTATTGGGGATTTTGGAATATCAGGTAGTGGAGAGTTTTGTCCTTCATTTTTCTGAATTGTTTCCTGGTGTGTATTTTGCCCAACCTCAAATGTTGTTGGACAACCGTTCAACTTTTCATGAGATTCAGTTTCTTTCTTAAGTGGAGACGGGTGGGTAGGTAATAATGGGAGTGGTTTTGGGGTAGTTTCGTTATTATCAAGGGTTTCAGGAGACATGATACTGTAGTAATTTGCAAATAATAATTATAAGTAACTATTATAAGAAATTAATAACAGTAAAGAGAGAAAATGAAGGTAAACTATTCAAGTGCGTGGGAGTGTCTTATCAAAAGTGCGAAGTCTAATATGAAATAATCCTAATAGGTAAGGTACTAGGTACGATACTATTTTGATGTCTGAGTCTAGACATGAGAGGGATGAAATAGATAGGGGAAGTCATGATTCTGTAACCACCCGGTAATTATAAATATTTCACTAAGTAACCAAATGATTAACAATAAGTTATAAATAATGTTTTAGTGACGTCGTGGCACGGAGGACTTTGGTTAAGTTTGTGAAAAATGTGGTTATAGTTCAATGTTTGAAAACATTTAGTTCTCTATAACCATTGGCTCTGATACCAATCTGTAACACCCCCGTTTTCGATATACGCAACGGAATATAAGTTTGGAGTGCTACTTCAAGTATCACAGTCATGAGAATAGAAAATGACTCAAAAAGAGACGTTTTAAATAAAATTGTTATCATTCATTCATTTAAATCAGAGTTTACATATAGATGTTCGAGCGGGAGGTTCCGAAATACGTTATAAAAGTTACATAATTCGTTGAATGATAACTTAGTGGACACTCATATTATGAAAAGAAAGTCCACAGCCACTCCGTGCCAAAGTCATATTTCTAGATACCTGAGATAAAACATGCTTAAAAAGTCAACACAAAGGTTGAGTAAATCCATAGAATTTAAAGTTATAATTAATTTGAACACAAGCTAAATAAGAGAAATCAGTTATATCACAATTCAGAATATTGCACTAAACCTCATGACACGCAATGCGTTGACAGTTTCCAGTCTCACTAACATAATAAAAATGAAAGTGGTTTGCCCCCAAGATTAGATATCAAATATTATGCATCTGTCTAACCGGCTACCACGAAGATATCCATCCGATTAGTACAAATGGGTCGTCAGGCCAATAGATCTATTCACATATTTGCGCTCACCCAGCAGGTGACTAATGGTGCATGATATGAGGGTCTTTTAAATAATAAATATAAATAGGGAACAGTTAACTTAGTGCAATAACAATCAGAAAAATACTTGTGTTCGGTTTGGTAGCATGTATCTCCCCACAAGTTTGGAAAACATATAAAGAAAAGTGGGACTATGAACTCACCTGAACAGTCTGGATGGAAAACAAAGTTAAACAAAGTTGATAAACGTCTCCGGCTCGCAACCTGGGTTGGTATGTCATGTTTCAGTAATTGTTTCTGAATATATAAGTTTTATTATTCGTTCTGTAACGTTTTCGGTTATTGATTAAATGTTAAATTTGAGACAACATGAAGTCTCTTCAAAATTTATAAGATTTTATCTTATTTCTTATTTTTATGTTTTCGTTCCGTTTGTTGGTTAATTACTTCCGTTCGTTCGTTATCGAGATAAACATATTTAAATAATAATAATAATACTAATAATAATAATTATAATAATAATAATAATAATAATAATAATAATAATAATAATAATTATTATTATTATTATTATTATTATTATTATTATTATTATTATTATTATTATTATTATTATTATTATTATTATTATTATAGAAAATGTTACGCTTTTCCCCTAAAGTTTCACATATTAACAACTTATACCCTTGAACTTTCATAAAATGACAAGTTTTACCCCTCAACTTTTACAAAATTACAATTTTTACCCCTCAACTTTGGTCAAATGACAATTTTTACCCCTGTAGTTTCAAAAGTGACACTTTTTACCCCTGAGGTTCAAGTCGACAGCAGGTTAAGTCCTAGTTTAATTTTACTTAGAGTCTTGGCAGAAAATACCCCTGAGACTCCCGTCGTGTTACACACGACGTCCTTATTTTTATAAAACACGTTATACATTACGGAAAATGGCAAAACTTTTTACGACTCTTTTACACACTTCTTTATCAATTTATAAACATCATTTTTACAAATTTCCAGCTCGTGATTCGAGCTCACGAGCTCGAAATAATTTTTATTAGGGTGCGTTTGTTCGTAAATTTTGGACAGAAAACAAGCAGAAAGAAATGGTGATATCTTGATGATTACTAAATCATTTAACTCCGTTCTTTTTCCTAAAATTAGATAGCTATGTGATCTTTAACTTGACAAAAATTTAGAATTTTTAGTGTCCATTTGATAGTCGAATTTAAGGTTCCAAAACTAAGGTCTGCTGTTGGTCTCGACTCGAACAAAAAGGAAAGAAAAATTTGGTTTTTGATTTTGGGACTTACGAACTAATAATCTTAGCCTATTTTTAGTATCTACAACATATCTTGATGCTTTCTAACTTGTTTTAGATATTCCTGGTTTATAAAAATAAATTAAGAGGGTGTTTGTGTGATTTGATAGAAAGGAAAAACAAAAATAGGTTTTTGATCTTTAGGGTTTCTAGTTAACTTCATAAGTATATTAAGTAGGTTTAAGCTTATTTTTATCATGTTTTAACATCTATTGGGTTTGTATCAAAAATAAAAATATAAGGGTGTGTTTGTTTAATTCGACAAAAATAAAAGAAAAGAAAGAAAAGGAAGTTCCTAGTTTTTGTGTTAGATCATTATTAGAGGTTATAAAAGTATTTAGAGCATATGTAAGATAATGAAAAGGTTTAGAACTTACATAGTTATATGGTTCGATTAGGGCAAGTTTTGTGGCGAAATGAATTTGGAAATGGATCACAAGTGTGTCTTCCTCTCCTCTTGGCTTCCTAGGGTGCTCTAAGACTTATATCAAGGCTGTAGGATCAGTAGGGATGGTGTGTGTAGGCTGAGGTGATGGTGTCAAGTGGTGTGTGGGAGGTATGGAAGAGTAGGGCTTGGCTATTTATAGCAGTGTTGCAAAAAAAGGTCTACAAGGACGATTAATCGCCGATTAGGTGCTACAAGGCCACCGACCTTGCCGATTTATGTAACTGGGTCAAACAAATAGGTCAACCGTGGTCAATGGTGGTCAAACTTGCTGGAAATCTATAAATCTTGCCGGAAGTACCCGAAACTCACTGTAAACTTATTTTGATCACTTATAGTAACTGTTTAAGTCTATTACAAGTTGTTTTTTAGGAAACACCTTGCCGAAAATACATAAAACTCACTGAAAATGCATAAAACTTCCCAAAAATAACTAAAATTTGTTAGTAATACCAATTCGATTAATCACCGATTAATCCAGCCTAGACCGATTACAAGCTACAAGGTGGTCGACCGCCCGACTACCGATTCGCGATTTTTGCGACCTTGATTTATAGAAAGGAAGGATTAGGGTTTGTAAGAGTGTTGTGTCATCATGTTGGGATAAAGAGGAGACAAGGTGATGTGTTTAAAGATCCTCGAAGACAAATGGATGGAGGGGGAGGAGGAAAGGTGGCGTAGGGGGTGATGGTGATGATATAGTGATGTGTTCTAGTTTTAGGCCATAGAAGTTACCAACTTAATTTTGACAAGGTGATGTGGAGATATGTTAGTCATAGGAGAGGGCTTGTGATACATAAGTTACCTAGGTTTTAGTATGTAATTGGTTTAGTTATGATTTTGGGAGTTTCGAATTAGGGAAATGGAATGAGATCGATTTGGCATTAATGGGTGGTACCTTGGGCTATGTCGTGTGATATTTAGGATTTAGGGAAATAACTAGTTGGTTTTAGGATTTAGTTCATGTATTTTGTTAAGTAGAAAATTTATTTAAGGCTTATATATATATTATAGGTGTCGAATTTTATAAATATAAAAAGAAAATCATGTTGTGCTAATAAGAGTTGTACTATATGCTTAATAGAGTTGTACACTGGATTTAAAAATATAGAAAATATAATTTTAGGGTTTTCTTAAGTTTTACGAAAATTATATGTTGTTTTTATCATATTTAAAAGTATAGAATTGGTATTTTAGGTTTTCATGCTTTAATCACTTGTACATTAGCTTAAGTGGGTTGTACTAGGGTTTAGAAAATAAGAAAAAATATATTCCTAAGGTTTTCTTAAGTTATATAAATTTTATAAATTTTTTTTTAGGATTTATATATATATATATATATATATATATATATATAAATGTGATTTTAACTTTTGTCCATTAAACACTTGTACTCTAGGTTTTAAAGATTTGTACCTATTTTAAGAAATCTATTTTTAAAGTTAATACAGGAAATACTTGGACAATGGGTTTTAAAATGAGTACACTGAGGTTTATAATGATATTTATATTAATATTATAATTTTGTGCTTTAATGACTTGTACATTGTATTGGAAAACTTATACACTTATATTTTGTAAGAATCTTATATAAATAAATTAGGGTTTATGATTTTATTACATAAAATCATGTTTTTATGAGATTAGGGTTTTATCGGCAGCTAAAATGGAATTAGGGTTTCCGTGCTTTAGTGACTTGTACATTACTCAAATAAGTTGTATTTTAGTATTTCTAGGGTTTTGATATTCTCACATGTTGTTATGGTAGCTTAGGGTTTTCTAAAAACTCTTTAAGAAACGTTAAATTTTAAACGTACGTTAACGAATTAACACAAAGTGGTAAATGAGACCTCATAAAGTTTTAGGTCAAAGATGTTTATAGGGGAAATCATGAAATAAGTTAAGGTTGGGGTTGCGTGTGTGCACGTTTATCGGGGATGCGAGTTATGTCACATAAGATAATAGTTACGTCCAGATAAGTAAAAAAAAAAAAAAATAAAAAAAATCTATACGTTGAAAAATGGGTTAATTATAGTTTATTATAAAGTGATATTTTTACCAATGGTTACATTATCAATGTGTGCCTTCGTGGTCTCGGGAACCTTATCCCACGAATCGTAATACATGGGAATCGATTCCCGTAACAACGTCCCGACCATGTTCGAGAACCACGAAGCGTGAGTGCCAACATGCTCCCACATCCCTTTCACGTTCTTCTGGAATCTGATCGATACCGGACGACCAGTCTCATTCCTCATTTGGTGTAGTTTCGCATTCTTTGTGGGACCACGCACCACCTTCCCGCCTTTGCCAATTTTGGCATTAGGCTTGGGAGCTCTGGAATTAGACCCTGCAAGTAATCAAATTCAAGTGATGGTGACATAAAATAACAAGTTATCAATTTGAAATAATGATCAAGTTTAATTAAAATAATCGAGATATTCATACGTTGGCAGTTAGTGCCTATCCTCCTCGCGGGATCATGGGGTGGCTCATTACCTCCATCCCTACCGTGGCTCGTAGCTACAACATCTGCCATCTGTAAACATACGAGTACAAGAAAATAGAAATTAGTGAAGAAACACATATACGCATATATATACACACATTCAAATAAATAACAATATATACCAAAAAAGATAATAATAAATAATTAAATAAATAAATAAATAAACACATTTAACAACTCAATAACAATTTCATTCAAATAAGTGTCGTTTAACAAATTACAATTTGAGATCAATCTCCCACATCACTAAGATAAAAATCATCATTATTAGTGTCAGATTCATCTTCACGATCGACGTGGTCTTCATCATCAGATGCTAAATCATGAGGAATGTGGTCATCATAATCAATATCATCGTCGTCGTCGACATCAGTGATAATTGGTGGTGGTGGTGCCTCAACTTCCGCTGGCCGGACATCTATATTTATGGTGTTATAATTCAACTTATCCAACTCAGCAGAGAGTGTGACATGTGATGAGTTGTTGTCATGTACAACATCTTGATTGTCTTCTACCACGATGATATCCGGGTTCCAAATCTTTCGATGATAAGAATCTTGGACGGCCTTCCAATTACCACATTTACCCGGGAAATCAAGATAAAAGACTTGTTGTTGATATAAATAATGCCTAAAAACATTATTCATACTTATTCATATCTCTATGTTTTGATAATCACAAAATGTAAACTCATTAAACATAAACTTAGCAAATAAACAAGTATTTAGTTGTAAATATTCATTTCTACAACTTAATCACTTAAGGTATGAATAAACAAGTGCTTAATGCATTATATGATCAAATGAACATTTTCTTAATCTCTAAAATTTTTATAAAATGTCAAAAGCATTTTATATATTTTTGAAAAACATTTTTGGTATTAAATAAATATGTTTAATCTATTAAAAAAATATGAATTCAAATTTTCAAACAAAAATGGCAAAAATGTTCCAGAAAAACCTTCCCCACAAAAAGACAAAACTGGGCAACGGTCTGAAGGGGCGCCCCCCTTAAATATACAAGGCTGCCCCCTTAATTTTAAGAGGACCACCCCCCTATTTAAGGGGGCTGGCACGCTCCTCCAGCTGTCCAGTTTTTGCCTATAAATACTTGTTTTCCCCTGGACTTTTTCCTCACCTTTTGCACCTTAAACCTTCTGTTCTAAATCTATTCTTTTCTTTCTAAATCCTTTGATCATAGATTCTTAAGCATTGGTTTCCAAGTGATCCAAGCTTCTACCATCCAAGTGCAAAAGAAGAATACTTCTATCAATCAAGATTAGAAGTATTACAACTTAGTATCATCTTGTTACTTAAGTTGTTAGTTTAGTAAAATTTGTAAATCATTCATTCATTTGTGTATAAGGTGTGTATATTAGGGGTGAACATAAGTGACTAGATATGTATAGTGTGTAAGTAGTGAAGAAGGTGTATAAGTAGTTGTGGTGTAAAGAAGTCATGTAGAAGTTGTAAAGCCATGGTGTAGAAGTTGTGAAGTCGCGGTGTAGAAGTCGTGAAGCCGTAGCTTAGAAGTTGTGAAGTCATCATGTAGAAGTCGTGAAGCCGTAGCTTAGAAGTTGTGAAGTCGTCATGTAGAAGTCGTGAAGCTGTAGCTTAGAAGTTGTGAAGTCGTCATGTAGAAGTCGTGAAGCCATAACTTAGAAGTTGTGAAGTCATCATGTAGAAGTCGTGAAGCCGTAGCTTAGAAGTTGTGAAGTTATTGTGTAGAAGTCGTGAAGCCTTAGCTTAGAAGTTGTGAAGTTGTCGTGTAGAAGTCGTGAAGCCTTTGTGTTGATGTCGTGAAGCCGTCGGGAAGAAGTTGTGAGATTGGTTCTAGCTACGATTAGAACTCGACATTTAGCTTTGTGTCGTTAAACCAGTGTAAGCCAAAGTTGTGTAAGGTTTTCTCCGCCATAAGGGAGCTTGTTGAAGTAGTGAAGAAAACTCTCGAGCAAGGTGTGCTCGGGGAGTGGAGTAGGGAAAGGAAGGTGTCCTTGTAGCCGAACCACTATAAATCCCTCGTGTCTCGGTTTGATCTTTCCATCTCTTACTTATTTCTTTATATCGTCATTACTTTCATACATATAGGCATATATAACTGTTAGTATTAATTAGAAGTTGAATTCACATAAAGATCAATTTAAAACTCCATTCATAAAAAGAAAACTTTTGTAACAAATCTAAAAGGATACACATAAAATTAATAATATTATTTAAGTATCATTTTTTATATAAACTCAAATCTAATGTTTTAAAAGGAAACAAAGTTTTCATAATATAATTAAAAAGACGTAAAACTATTCAACCCCCCCTTCTAGTTTTCCACAATTGGTATCAAGAGCCACGTCAAAAAAGATTTTAAAAATAAACTGTATTTTAAAACTTGAATCGATCTATGGAATTCGAAAAATATTTAGAAGGGGAATTTATGCAAAAACCACCGCTATTTGAAAACTATACTTTTCTTGAATGGAAAAATAAATTTGAAATTTATGTGAAATCAATTGATCTAGATCTTTGGCATGTCATTTCGATTGGTGATTTTGAAAGTCAAACAAAAACGGATTTTGAAATTCAAAATGATTATTTGAAAACAAAGAATGACATAAATAATAAAGCTAAAATAATTATTTATAAAACCTTGCCGAAAGTTGAATATGAAAGAATATCTTTCTGTCAAACGGCAAATGATATTTGGAAAAATCTCTTAAACTTTCATCAAAAAAATGCCAAGCCAAAGATGAGGATTTTGATCTTGTACATGAATTAGTTATCTTAGAAAATTTAATAGATAAACATTTAGATAAAATAGATTCATGTGCTACTAGTTCAAATGTTGTTAATGAAGGTATTAACGACGAAGACTACATGAATCAACTCCAAAGTGATCTCAATCCAAAATCATGGAGTGACACAGACAAAGGAGAAGATCACCATCCGTGGAATATTTATGGATTCTCTTGCCATCTCGTCTATGTATAACCAATGTCATCATGGTGTCATAATAAAAAAGAACCTTACTTATAAGACATGATGCGGTCGTAATGAAGATGTGGAAGATTCTACATAAGACGTCATATGCATCAAGGCTAAGATATCAAATGAGTCTAGTACAAGACATGTTCGGGTCAAGCCGCTTCGATTTAATAAGGTGTTAGAAGATTGCCATGATATACTTTCACATCTTGGTTATCTTGAAGACTCACCTATCATTCACACGTCGATCATCATCTGAAACATTACGAAGAAAAGCTAGGACGTGAGGTAAGTTCTCTTTTTAAAATTTCATAAGTAATTACTTCTTGCATATAATCTTATTAATGCCTTAGGGTATGCTTAGTTTGATAGGTTGCTTTGCCTTTACACTTTAGTTATATTCGTTCTGCGGTTTAATAAATTAGAAACCCTTTAGTTAGCCTCCTAAGTATTAAATGAAGTATTCACTGTCGAACTCATTTAGCCTTCTCAAATTTAAAATGGAGATCTTATATGTCCACTATTAGAATACTCTTGGTGATGAAGTAAATTAAGCTAAGTGGATAAATCATTAACATTGAAGTAAGATTAGGTTTCTTGCGTTAGAAAACTATGGATGAAACAACCTCTTGTAGACTATGGCATCAAGATAGATGAGTGTGCGACGTCAAACGTGCTAGAGATGTCAGGTTATATTAACTAGAAATTTAGGAACTTAATTAGTGAACCAAGCAAACTTCATATTTGGTATTCTTCGATAGGTAAATTTAGGAAATTAATTCCTTCTAGTAAGAGAATGACTACTGGAGAATCTATTGACTAGAAATTCAATTTGACCTAACGGTTGAATTGCTTCTATGTGAGAAGTTGGGTGTGTGTAACCCGTAAAAATGGTCGTGTTTAGCCTGAATTGAGCACCACTAGTAATAGTCTCATACTCATTCTCCAACTTGATTACATTATTCTTCCTAAATATACCTAACGATAGTTTACTTTTATGAACTTTTTTTTTCATTAGAGCTTTTCATTCCTAGATTTATGTCATCTTGCATATATAAAATTTCTAGATGTCTACTTGCTCCTATGTGATTTGATTGCATGCCTTCGTAATTATTTGCTTAGTTGTTGAATGCATAGTTATTATAATAGTTTTTGTTTTTCTCTAACTATTCTGATATGATGTATTTTTGTATTTAGTCATAATACATGCTTAAATGCCATAGGATATATATAGAAAAAGGTAGCATGTGACAATAGACTTAACCAATACCCTTGAGCATGAGATTTTTTATAACCACTATTTTTAAACCTATAATTAATGGGACTTGTTTTTAATTATGCAAAAACTTCACATTTTGGAAAAATGATTTTTCAAAAGATTATGACACCTTTCTATTTTACATGTTTCACCATCCTACCTTTCTTCCAAACTTGTGTCCATAATTACGTGTTTATCAAAACCAAAGATTGGAAAAATATGTTTTCTTTCCTCATAAAAACATTTTGAAATAAAACCAAAACTATTTCATTAAAATATTTTTCACATCCACATAAAAACTTACTCTCAAACATTGTTGAATAATGCCAAAAACACTTATTTAAATCATGCATGGTGATCTCATATTTGTCATATATATTTATGTATATGACATCTATAAGTAAACTAAATCAAATCTGAAAAACCATAGTTTTCTCATTAAGATCTTGCTTGGTACAAGTCTAGAAGTCCATGCTATCACAATTCCCCATTGCTTTGCACTCATTAGGATTCATTAACTTAAACCCATCTCCCTAAAAATCATATTAGGAATTACTTGGTATCATGTTTCTTGTCCATAAATTTATATATATTACTTGCTTAATAAGTAGGTTGCATGCTAGACAGAAGTGCTTAATGTTCTTATGAAACATGCTTTGCATACATAAGTTATTAAATGATAAATTGCCTCAAAGAGTTGGACTTGCTTGAAACTAAACCCAAAAACACAACCCTTTCAACAATTTTCTGCCAAAAACCCATTTCCAGTAACATGGAAATCAGCAGATGGGCGGCCCCCTTAATTCATTAGGCGGCCCCTTTAATATTTAAGGGCCCGGCCCCTTAATTAAGGGGACCGGCCATCTGATGGTCGAAGTTGCTGTTCCCTTTTTCTATTCATTAGCCCATTTTATCCTACACTTCCCAAAACTCACAAACATGTTTTGTCCTAAACCTCCCACCAAAATTTACCTTCCTCAACCACATCATTCCTACACTATAAATACCCCTCTCCATCATTAATGCTCATCCATCCAAACATGTCATCTCCCAACAACCCAAGATCCAAGCCTTCAAGAGTTGCTAAAATCTCCGTAAGGCCCGTTTAGAGACGGAAGCTTGACACTTGTCATAACTCCAACTCAACAAATGATGTTGTTCAAAATCAACCAATACCTAAACCTCATACTCACCCAAATCAACCACTACCTAAACCTCATACTCACCCAAATCAACCAACACCTAAGTCTCATGATCATCCAAATGAACCCTTTCATAAACATAACCAATCATCCATCCTTACTTCCATAAATACACCTTCATCACACCCACATGAGTCATATGAAGAGCAAGATCAATCCCAAAACAACAATCCCAATCTCATTCACAACACCTCACATCTCATTCAACCTACCAATGTACCATCGAAAACACTCACCACTCTTGGAATACCCTCTTCTTCCACATTTCCATCCTCATCCACTTATGATTACCCAAGCTCACAAATGTCTCCACCACCAAGACTGTCACCACCACCTCCATCATCATCACCTTCCACCGAACACTTGAAGTTCATTGAAGAACTCAAGGAAGCCCATGAGCTTAGTGCTCTTCTTGCTCTACACCTTGCTCAAAGCAACTTAGATAAACCTCCATCTAGTTCTCCATCATCACCCCACAACTTGAGTCAAATTGAGAAACATGTCAACAATTGTCCTTGTTGCATCTTTCTCCAAAAACAAACCATTGCTTTGAATGAGCACCTCACTTGGATTGAGTATCTTTCTCACTAAATCTCATCCAACACCCTCACTTGAACAACATCAAAACCCTCAATCAACATCTTCCTCTCCAAACCCTTCACCTTCAATATCTCCACCACCAAACTCTCCAACATCCATGCACCCAAAAACATACCTCCATTAATCCATCATTATTACCTTCACTTAACCACCTTAATTTCAAACACTCCACCATCAACCATCCAAGCATACTATATGCTTATATTTTCTCAAACAAAATAGTCCAAGTTTTTATGTTGCAAGCAAGTCCGATGACTCTCTTTGGCAAATTAGAATTTTCTACCTATTGTATGCTCTAAGCATAATAAATATTGCATTAATGATTATGTTTTCCACATAATCATTTTGAATTAATGTATGTTTTGGTTCATGTCATTAATAGTTGTTTGCTAAGATATTATAATATGATACATATATGCTTGTGCTTCTAATATTTTGATTGCTATGCTATTATATATGCTTGTTCTTCTAATATTTTGATTGCCATGCTATTATACTATGCTACATATATGCTTGTGCTTCTAATATCTTTCTTGCAAGTATTCCATATATCGATTCCTTGATGCCCTCTAACGAGGGGAGCACACATCAAGGGGGAGTTCTCGTCCTGGCAAATTTAGTTTCTAAAACTTGTCGGCATAACCTTTTTGATTCTACAAAAAGGGGGAGAAGTGAATATAAACTCACTAAATACTTGTCCAAAAATAATTTTTTGGATTTAATGAGTTTTAATTTTGTAATCATCAAAAAGGGAGAGATTGTTGATATAAATAATGCCTAAAAACATTATTCATAGTTATTCATATCTCTATGTTTTGATAATCACAAAATGTAAACTCATTAAACATAAACTTATCAAATAAACAAGTATTTAGTTGTAAATATTCATTTCTACAAATTAATCACTTAAGGTATGAATAAACAAGTGCTTAATGCATTATATGATCAAAGGAACATTTTCTTAATCTCTAAACTTTTTATAAAATGTCAAAAACA
Organism: Artemisia tridentata subsp. tridentata; assembly: GCA_021014915.2. Classification (NCBI taxonomy): domain Eukaryota; kingdom Viridiplantae; phylum Streptophyta; class Magnoliopsida; order Asterales; family Asteraceae; genus Artemisia; species Artemisia tridentata. The sequence continues at coordinate 328,909,508 of CP139508.1, read as the reverse complement.
TTTTATATATTTTTGAAAAACATTTTTGGTATTAAATAAATATGTTTAATCTATTATAAAAATATGAATTCAAATTTTTAACCAAAAATGGCAAAAATGTTCCAGAAAAACCTTCCTCACAAAAAGACAAAACTGGGCAACGGTCTGAAGGGGCGGCCCTCTTAAATATACAAGGCGGCCCCCTTAATTTTAAGGGGACCGCCCCCCTATTTAAGGGGGCCGGCACGCTCCTCCAGCTGTCCAGTTTTTACCTATAAATACTTGTTTTCCCCTGGACTTTTTCCTCACCTTTTGCACCTCAAACCTTCTGTTCTAAATCTCTTCTTTTCTTTCTAAATCCTTTCCAAAATCCTTTGATCATAGATTCTTAAGCATTGGTTTCCAAGTGATCCAAGCTTCTACCATCCAAGTGCAAAAGAAGAATACTTCTATCAATCAAGATTAGAAGTATTACAACTTAGTAACATCTTGTTACTTAAGTTGTTAGTTTAGTAAAATTTGTAAATCATTCATTCATTTGTGTATAAGGTGTGTATATTAGGGGTGAACATAAGTGACTAGATATGTATAGTGTGTAAGTAGTGAAGAAGGTGTATAAGTAGTTGTGGTGTAAAGAAGTCATGTAGAAGTTGTAAAGCCATGGTGTAGAAGTTGTGAAGTCGCGGTGTAGACTTCGTGAAGCCGTAGCTTAGAAGTTGTGAAGTCGTCATGTAGAAGTTGTGAAGCCGTAGCTTAGAAGTTGTGAAGTCGTCATGTTGAAGTCGTGAAGCCATAACTTAGAAGTTGTGAAGTCATCATGTAGAAGTCGTGAAGCCGTAGCTTAGAAGTTGTGAAGTTGTTGTGTAGAAGTCGTGAAGCCGTAGCTTAGAAGTTGTGAATTTGTCGTGTAGAAGTCGTGAAGCCGTTGTGTTGATGTCGTGAAGCCGTCGTGAAGAAGTCGTGAATAAGTCATGAACAAGTTGTGATTGAAGTCGTGAGATTGGTTCTAGCTACGATTAGAACTCGACATTTAGCTTTGTGTCGTTAAACCAGTGTAAGCCAAAGTTGTGTAAGGTTTTCTCCGCCATAAGGGAGCTTGTTGAAGTAGTGAAGAAAACTCTCGAGCAAGGTGTGCTCGGGGAGTGGAGTAGGGCAAGGAAGGTGTCCTTGTAGCCGAACCACTATAAATCCCTCGTGTCTCGGTTTGATCTTTCCATCTCTTACTTATTTCTTTATATCGTCATTACTTTCATACATATAGGCATATATAACTGTTAGTATTAATTAGAAGTTGATTTCACATATAGATCAATTTAAAACTCCATTCATAAAAAGAAAACTTTTGTAACAAATATAAAAGGATACACATAAAATTAATAATATTATTTAAGTATCATTTTTTATATAAACTCAAATCTAATGTTTTAAAAGGAAACAAAGTTTTTATAATAAAATTAAAAAGACGTAAAACTATTCAACCCCCCTTCTAGTTTTCCACACTTGTGTTGCTTGTGTTGCAAGAATGTATGGTTCATTTTTGAAATGATACATGATCTGTCATAATTTGTGAAATGTTATTTCTATAGGTACAATGTTTTATGCGACCCTCGTTATTAGTGTCGAACCATTTGACTTTGAACAGCACAACCTTGAACGGAATATACAAAAACTCAAGAATTTCTTCAAGCTGGCCATAATACATTCCTCCGCTAGGATTAGGAGTTGAAATTCCGCTGTTTTGAGTTGAACGACGTAAATCATGGTCGTGTACGATAAACTTCACACCGTTGACTACGCAAGAGTCGACTGAGACTGCAGTACATGATGGTCTACAAGCCAAAGTGAATAACTCGGAAGTACAACTTGGGTCATTCTTTACTTTTAATTCACGAATCTATGAAAAAGTTTAGAATAGAGTAATAGTCGTTATTTTTACAGGGTAATACATACAATAAGTCTACCTTGTTCCCAAACCAGCGAGGAAATCCTTCTTGTATGTCATTGCCAGGAAATGCCCTGTAAATGTTCATGATATTAGAATAAGTCGTCGAATAATAACTTACGTAAAACAAATTTTGAAATAAAACGCGTACCTCTCGTACTCGTTCACGTACGGGTCGATTTCATGACTGTTGTGTAGTACATACCATACTACTTTCTGCATTGTGTCTGGTTGAACCCGAATTAATGATTGTCTACCATTCATTTTACAGATTGATCGAAACACCTAAAATTGATTTGTTGGGCTTGGACCGTCCTCATTCCGGTCAGGACGATTAAATCTCGTCTCAACACCCTGAAAATAATGCGAACAGAAAGTTAATGCTTCATCAGTAATTCGATTAATCACCGATTAATCCAGCCTAGACCGATTACAAGCTACAAGGTGGTCGACCGCCCGACTACCGATTCGCGATTTTTGCGACCTTGATTTATAGAAAGGAAGGATTAGGGTTTGTAAGAGTGTTGTGTCATCATATTGGGATAAAGAGGAGACAAGGTGATGTGTTTAAAGATCCTCGAAGACAAATGGATGGAGGGGGAGGAGGAAAGGTGGCGTAGGGGGGTGATGGTGATGATATAGTGATGTGTTCTAGTTTTAGGCCATAGAAGTTACCAACTTAATTTAGACAAGGTGATGTGGAGATATGTGAGTCATAGGAGAGGGCTTGTGATACATAAGTTACCTAGGTTTTAGTATGTAATTGGTTTAGTTATGATTTTGGGAGTTTCGAATTAGGGAAATGGAATGAGATCGATTTGGTATTAATGGGTGGTACCTTGGGCTATGTCGTGTGATATTTAGGATTTAGGGAAATAACTAGTTGGTTTTAGGATTTAGTTCATGTATTTTGTTAAGTAGAAAATTTATTTAAGGCTTATATATATATTATAGGTGTCGAATTTTATAAATATAAAAAGAAAATCATGTTGTGCTAATAAGAGTTGTACTATATGCTTAATAGAGTTGTACACTGGATTTAAAAATATAGAAAATATAATTTTAGGGTTTTCTTAAGTTTTACGAAAATTATATGTTGTTTTTATCATATTTAAAAGTATAGAATTGGTATTTTAGGTTTTCATGCTTTAATCACTTGTACATTAGCTTAAGTGGGTTGTACTAGGGTTTAGAAAATAAGAAAAAATATATTCCTAAGGTTTTCTTAAGTTATATAAATTTTATAAAATTTTTATTAGGATTTATATATATATATATATATATATATATATATATATATATATATATATATATATATATATATATATATATAAATGTGATTTTAACTTTTGTCCATTAAACACTTGTACTCTAGGTTTTAAAGACTTGTACCTAGTTTAAGAAATCTATTTTTAAAGTTAATATAGGAAATACTTGGACAATGGGTTTTAAAATGAGTACACTGAGGTTTATAATGATATTTATATTAATATTATAATTTTGTGCTTTAATGACTTGTACATTGTATTGGAAAACTTATACACTTATATTTTGTAAGAATCTTATATAAATAAATTAGGGTTTATGATTTTATTACATAAAATCATGTTTTTATGAGATTAGGGTTTTATCGGCAGCTAAAATGGAATTAGGGTTTCCGTGCTTTAGTGACTTGTACATTACTCAAATAAGTTGTATTTTAGTATTTCTAGGGTTTTGATATTCTCACATGTTGTTATGGTAGCTTAGGGTTTTCTAAAAACTCTTTAAGAAACGTTAAATTTTAAACGTACGTTAACGAATTAACACAAAGTGGTAAATGAGACCTCATAAAGTTTTAGGTCAAAGATGTTTATAGGGGAAATCATGAAATAAGTTAAGGTTGGGGTTGCGTGTGTGCACGTTTATCGGGGATGCGAGTTATGTCACATAAGATAATAGTTACGTTCAGATAAGTAAAAAAAAAAAAAAAAAAAAAAAAAAAAAAATCTATACGTAGAAAAATGGGTTAATTATAGTTTATTATAAAGTGATATTTTTACCAATGGTTACATTATCAATGTGTGCCTTCGTGGTCTTGGGAACCTTATCCCACGAATCGTAATACATGGGAATCGATTCCCGTAACAACGTCCCGACCATGTTCGAGAACCACGAAGCGTGAGTGCCAACATGCTCCCACATCCCTTTCACGTTCTTCTGGAATCTGATCGATACCGGACGACCAGTCTCATTCCTCATTTGGTGTAGTTTCGCATTCTTTGTGGGACCACGCACCACCTTCCCGCCTTTGCCAATTTTGGCATTAGGCTTGGGAGCTCTGGAATTAGACCCTGCAAGTAATCAAATTCAAGTGATGGTGACATAAAATAACAAGTTATCAATTTGAAATAATGATCAAGTTTAATTAAAATAATCGAGATATTCATACGTTGGCAGTTAGTGCCTATCCTCCTCGCGGGATCATGGGGTGGCTCATTACCTCCATCCCTACCGTGGCTCGTAGCTACAACATCTGCCATCTGTAAACATACGAGTACAAGAAAATAGAAATTAGTGAAGAAACACATATACGCATATATATACACACATTCAAATAAATAACAATATATACCAAAAAAGATAATAATAAATAATTAAATAAATAAATAAATAAACATATTTAACAACTCAATAACAATTTCATTCAAATAAGTGTCGTTTAACAAATTACAATTTGAGATCAATCTCCCACATCACTAAGATAAAAATCATCATTATTAGTGTCAGCTTCATCTTCACGATCGACGTGGTCTTCATCATCAGATGCTAAATCATGAGGAATGTGGTCATCATAATCAATATCATCGTCGTCGTCGACATCAGTGATAATTGGTGGTGGTGGTGCTTCAACTTCCGCTGGCTGGACATCTATATTTATGGTGTTATAATTCAACTTATCCAACTCAGCAGAGAGTGTGACATGTGATGAGTTGTTGTCATGTACAACATCTTGATTGTCTTCTACCACGATGATATCCGGGTTCCAAATCTTTCGATGATAAGAATCTTGGACGGCCTTCCAATTACCACGTTTACCCGGGAAATCAAGATAAAAGACTTGTTGTTGATATAAATAATGCCTAAAAACATTATTCATACTTATTCATATCTTTATGTTTTGATAATCACAAAATGTAAACTCATTAAACATAAACTTAGCAAATAAACAAGTATTTAGTTGTAAATATTCATTTCTACAACTTAATCACTTAAGGTATGAATAAACAAGTGCTTAATGCATTATATGATCAAAGGAACATTTTCTTAATCTCTAAAATTTTTATAAAATGTCAAAAGCATTTTATATATTTTTGAAAAACATTTTTGGTATTAAATAAATATGTTTAATCTATTATAAAAATATGAATTCAAATTTTCAAACAAAAATGGCAAAAATGTTCCAGAAAAACCTTCCCCACAAAAAGACAAAACTGGGCAACGGTCTGAAGGGGCGCCCCCCTTAAATATACAAGGCTGCCCCCTTAATTTTAAGAGGACCACCCCCCTATTTAAGGGGGCCGGCACGCTCCTCCAGCTGTCCAGTTTTTGGCAATAAATACTGGTTTTCCCATGTACTTTTTCCTCACCTTTTGCACCTTAAACCTTCTGTTCTAAATCTATTCTTTTCTTTCTAAATCCTTTCCAAAATCCTTTGATCATAGATTCTTAAGCATTGGTTTCCAAGTGATCCAAGCTTCTACCATCCAAGTGCAAAAGAAGAATACTTCTATCAATCAAGATTAGAAGTATTACAACTTAGTATCATCTTGTTACTTAAGTTGTTAGTTTAGTAAAATTTGTAAATCATTCATTCATTTGTGTATAAGGTGTGTATATTAGGGGTGAACATAAGTGACTAGATATGTATAGTGTGTAAGTAGTGAAGAAGGTGTATAAGTAGTTGTGGTGTTAAGAAGTCATGTAGAAGTTGTAAAGCCATGGTGTAGAAGTTGTGAAGTCGCGGTGTAGAAGTCGTGAAGCCGTAGCTTAGAAGTTGTGAAGTCATCATGTAGAAGTCGTGAAGCCGTAGCTTAGAAGTTGTGAAGTCGTCATGTAGAAGTCGTGAAGCCGTAGCTTAGAAGTTGTGAAGTCGTCATGTAGAAGTCGTGAAGCCATAACTTAGAAGTTGTGAAGTCATCATGTAGAAGTCGTGAAGCCGTAGCTTAGAAGTTGTGAAGTCGTTGTGTAGAAGTCGTGAAGCCGTAGCTTAGAAGTTGTGAAGTCGTCGTGTAGAAGTCGTGAAGCCGTTGTGTTGATGTCGTGAAGCCGTCGTGAAGAAGTTGTGATTGAAGTCGTGAGATTGGTTCTAGCTACGATTAGAACTCGACATTTAGCTTTGTGTCGTTAAACCAGTGTAAGCCAAAGTTGTGTAAGGTTTTCTCCGCCATAAGGGAGCTTGTTGAAGTAGTGAAGAAAACTCTCGAGCAAGGTGTGCTCGGGGAGTGGAGTAGGGAAAGGAAGGTGTCCTTGTAGCCGAACCACTATAAATCCCTCGTGTCTCGGTTTGATCTTTCCATCTCTTACTTATTTCTTTATATCGTCATTACTTTCATACATATAGGCATATATAACTGTTAGTATTAATTAGAAGTTGATTTCACATAAAGATCAATTTAAACTCCATTCATAAAAAGAAAACTTTTGTAACAAATCTAAAAGGATACACATAAAATTAATAATATTATTTAAGTATCATTTTTTATATAAACTCAAATCTAATGTTTTAAAAGGAAACAAAGTTTTCATAATATAATTAAAAAGACGTAAAACTATTCAACCCCCCCTTCTAGTTTTCTACAATTGGTATCAAGAGCCACGTCAAACAAGATTTTAAAAATAAACTGTATTTTAAAACTTGAATCGATCTATGGAATCCGAAAATATTTAGAAGGGGAATTTATGCAAAAACCACCGCTATTTGAAAACTATACTTTTCTTGAACGGAAAAATAAATTTGAAATTTATGTGAAATCAATTGATCTAGATCTTTGGCATGTCATTTCGATTGGTGATTTTGAAAGTCAAACAAAAACGGATTTTGAAATTCAAAATGATTATTTGAAAACAAAGAATGACATAAATAATAAAGCTAAAATAATTATTTATAAAACCTTGCCGAAAGTTGAATATGAAAGAATATCTTTCTGTCAAACGGCAAATGATATTTGGAAAAATCTCTTAAACTTTCTTCAAAAAAATGCCAAGCCAAAGATGAGGATTTTGATCTTGTACATGAATTAGTTATCTTAGAAAATTTAATAGATAAACATTTAGATAAAATAGATACATGTGCTACTAGTTCAAATGTTGTTAAGGAAGGTATTAACGACGAAGACTACATGAATCAACTCCAAAGTGATCTCAATCCAAAATCATGGAGTGACACAGACAAAGGAGAAGATCACCATCTGTGGAATATTTATGGATTCTCTTGCCATCTCGTCTATGTATGACCAATGTCATCATGGTGTCATAATCAAAAAGAACCTTACTTATAAGACATGATGTGGTCGTAATGAAGATGTGGAAGATTCTACATAAGACGTCATATGCATCAAGGCTAAGATATCAAATGAGTCTAGTACAAGACATGTTCGGGTCAAGCCGCTTCGATTTAATAAGGTGTTAGAAGATTGCCATGATATACTTTCACATCTTGGTTATCTTGAAGACTCACCTATCATTCACACGTCGATCATCATCTGAAACATTACGAAGAAAAGCTAGGACGTGTGGTAAGTTCTCTTTTTAAAATTTCATAAGTAATTACTTCTTGCATATAATCTTATTAATGCCTTAGGGTATGCTTAGTTTGATAGGTTGCTTTGCCTTTACACTTTAGTTATATTCGTTCTTCGGTTTAATAAATTAGAAACCCTTTAGTTAGCCTCCTAAGTATTAAATGAAGTATTCACTGTCGAACTCATTTAGCCTTCTCAAATTTAAAATGGAGATCTTATATGTCCACTATTAGAATACTCTTGGTGATGAAGTAAATTAAGCTAAGTGGATAAATCATTAACATTGAAGTAAGATTAGGTTTCTTGCGTTAGAAAACTATGGATGAAACAACCTCTTGTAGACTATGGCATCAAGATAGATGAGTGTACGACGTCAAACGTGCTAGAGATGTCAGGTTATATTAACTAGAAATTTAGGAACTTAATTAGTGAACCAAGCAAACTTCATATTTGGTATTCTTCGATAGGTAAATTTAGGAAATTAATTCCTTCTAGTAAGAGAATGACTACTGGAGAATCTATTGACTAGAAATTCAATTTGACCTAACGGTTGAATTGCTTCTATGTGAGAAGTTGGGTGTGTGTAACCCGTAAAAATGGTCGTGTTTAGCCTGAATTGAGCACCACTAGTAATAGTCTCATACTCATTCTCCAACTTGATTACATTATTCTTCCTAAATATACCTAACGATAGTTTACTTTTATGAACTTTGTTTTTCATTAGAGCTTTTCATTCCTAGATTTATGTCATCTTGCATATATAAAATTTCTAGATGTCTACTTGCTCTTATGTGATTTGATTGCATGCCTTCGTAATTATTTGCTTAGTTGTTGAATGCATAGTTATTATAATAGTTTTTGTTTTTCTCTAACTATTCTGATATGATGTATTTTTGTATTTAGTCATAATACATGCTTAAATGCCATAGGATATATATAGAAAAAGGTAGCATGTGACAATAGACTTAACCAATACCCTTGAGCATGAGATTTTTTATAACCACTATTTTTAAACCTATAATTAATGGGACTTGTTTTTAATTATGCAAAAACTTCACATTTTGGAAAAATGATTTTTCAAAAGATTATGACACCTTTCTATTTTACATGTTTCACCATCCTACCTTTCTTCCAAACTTGTGTCCATAATTACGTGTTTATCAAAACCAAAGATTGGAAAAATATGTTTTCTTTCCTCATAAAAACATTTTGAAATAAAACCAAAACAATTTCATTAAAATATTTTTCACATCCACATAAAAACTTACTCTCAAACATTGTTGAATAATGCCAAAAACACTTATTTAAATCATGCATGGTGATCTCATATTTATCATATATATTTATGTATATGACATCTATAAGTAAACTAAATCAAATCTGAAAAACCATAGTTTTCTCATTAAGATCTTGCTTGGTACAAGTCTAGAAGTCCATGCTATCACAATTCCCCATTGCTTTGCACTCATTAGGATTCATTAACTTAAACCCATCTCCCTAAAAATCATATTAGGAATTACTTGGTATCATGTTTCTTGTCCATAAATTTATATATATTACTTGCTTAATAAGTAGGTTGCATGCTAGACAGAAGTGCTTAATGTTCTTATGAAACATGCTTTGCATACATAAGTTATTAAATGATAAATTGCCTCAAAGAGTTGGACTTGCTTGAAACTAAACCCAAAAACACAACCCTTTCAACAATTTTTCTGCCAAAAACCCATTTCCAGTAACATGGAAATCAGCAGATGGGCGGCCCCCTTAATTCATTAGGCGGCCCCTTTAATATTTAAGGGCCCGACCCCTTAATTAAGGGACCGGCCATCTGATGGTCGAAGTTGCTGTTCCCTTTTTCTATTCATTAGCCCATTTTATCCTACACTTCCCAAAACTCACAAACATGTTTTGTCCTAAACCTCCCACCAAAATTTACCTTCCTCAACCACATCATTCCTACACTATAAATACCCCTCTCCATCATTAATGCTCATCCATCCAAACATGTCATCTCCCAACAACCCAAGATCCAAGCCTTCAAGAGTTGCTAAAATCTCCGTAAGGCCCGTTTAGAGACGGAAGCTTGACACTTGTCATAACTCCAACTCAACAAATGATGTTGTTCAAAATCAACCAATACCTAAACCTCATACTCACCCAAATCAACCACTACCTAAACCTCATACTCACCCAAATCAACCAACACCTAAGTCTCATGATCATCCAAATGAACCCTTTCATAAACATAACCAATCATCCATCCTTACTTCCATAAATACACCTTCATCACACCCACATGAGTCATATGAAGAGCAAGATCAATCCCAAAACAACAATCCCAATCTCATTCACAGCACCTCACATCTCATTCAACCTACCAATGTACCATCGAAAACACTCACCACTCTTGGAATACCCTCTTCTTCCACATTTCCATCCTCATCCACTTATGATTACCCAAGCTCACAAATGTCTCCACCACCAAGACTGTCACCACCACCTCCATCATCATCACCTTCCACCGAACACTTGAAGTTCATTGAAGAACTCAAGGAAGCCCATGAGCTTAGTGCTCTTCTTGCTCTACACCTTGCTCAAAGCAACTTAGATAAACCTCTATCTAGTTCTCCATCATCACCCCACAACTTGAGTCAAATTGAGAAACATGTCAACAATTGTCCTTGTTGCATCTTTCTCCAAAAACAAACCATTGCTTTGAATGAGCACCTCACTTGGATTGAGTATCTTCTCACTAAATCTCATCCAACACCCTCACTTGAACAACATCAAAACCCTCAATCAACATCTTCCTCTCCAAACCCTTCACCTTCAATATCTCCACCACCAAACTCTCCAACATCCATGCACCCAAAAACATACCTCCATTAATCCATCATTATTACCTTCACTTAACCACCTTAATTTCAAACACTCCACCATCAACCATCCAAGCATACTATATGCTTATATTTTCTCAAACAAAATAGTCCAAGTTTTTATGTTGCAAGCAAGTCCGATGACTCTCTTTGGCAAATTAGAATTTTCTACCTATTGTATGCTCTAAGCATAATAAATATTGCATTAATGATTATGTTTTCCACATAATCATTTTGAATTAATGTATGTTTTGGTTCATGTCATTAATAGTTGTTTGCTAAGATATTATAATATGATACATATATGCTTGTGCTTCTAATATTTTGATTGCTATGCTATTATATATGCTTGTTCTTCTAATATTTTGATTGCCATGCTATTATACTATGCTACATATATGCTTGTGCTTCTAATATCTTTCTTGCAAGTATTCCATATATCGATTCCTTGATGCCCTCTAACGAGGGGGAGCACACATCAAGGGGGAGTTCTCGTCCTGGCAAATTTAGTTTCTAAAACTTGTCGGCATAACCTTTTTGATTCTACAAAAAGGGGGAGAAGTGAATATAAACTCACTAAATACTTGTCCAAAAATAATTTTTTGGATTTAATGAGTTTTAATTTTGTAATCATCAAAAAGGGAGAGATTGTTGATATAAATAATGCCTAAAAACATTATTCATAGTTATTCATATCTCTATGTTTTGATAATCACAAAATGTAAACTCATTAAACATAAACTTATCAAATAAACAAGTATTTAGTTGTAAATATTCATTTCTACAAATTAATCACTTAAGGTATGAATAAACAAGTGCTTAATGCATTATATGATCAAAGGAACATTTTCTTAATCTCTAAACTTTTTATAAAATGTCAAAAACATTTTATATATTTTTGAAAAACATTTTTGGTATTAAATAAATATGTTTAATCTATTATAAAAATATGAATTCAAATTTTTAACCAAAAATGGCAAGAATGTTCCAGAAAAACCTTCCTCACAAAAAGACAAAACTGGGCAACGGTCTGAAGGGGCGGCCCCCTTAAATATACAAGGCGGCCCCCTTAATTTTAAGGGGACCGCCCCCCTATTTAAGGGGGCCGGCACGCTCCTCCAGCTGTCCAGTTTTTGCCTATAAATACTGGTTTTCCCCTGGACTTTTTCCTCACCTTTTGCACCTCAAACCTTCTGTTCTAAATCTCTTCTTTTCTTTCTAAATCCTTTCCAAAATCCTTTGATCATAGATTCTTAAGCATTGGTTTCCAAGTGATCCAAGCTTCTACCATCCAAGTGCAAAAGAAGAATACTTCTATCAATCAAGATTAGAAGTATTACAACTTAGTAACATCTTGTTACTTAAGTTGTTAGTTTAGTAAAATTTGTAAATCATTCATTCATTTGTGTATAAGGTGTGTATATTAGGGGTGAACATAAGTGACTAGATATGTATAGTGTGTAAGTAGTGAAGAAGGTGTATAAGTAGTTGTGGTGTAAAGAAGTCATGTAGAAGTTGTAAAGCCATGGTGTAGAAGTTGTGAAGTCGCGGTGTAGAATTCGTGAAGCCGTAGCTTAGAAGTTGTGAAGTCGTCATGTAGAAGTTGTGAAGCCGTAGCTTAGAAGTTGTGAAGTCGTCATATTGAAGTCGTGAAGCCATAACTTAGAAGTTGTGAAGTCATCATGTAGAAGTCGTGAAGCCGTAGCTTAGAAGTTATGAAGTTGTTGTGTAGAAGTCGTGAAGCCGTAGCTTAGAAGTTGTGAATTTGTCGTGTAGAAGTCGTGAAGCCGTTGTGTTGATGTCGTGAAGCCGTCGTGAAGAAGTCGTGAATAAGTCGTGAACAAGTTGTGATTAAAGTCGTGAGATTGGTTCTAGCTACGATTAGAACTCGACATTTAGCTTTGTGTCGTTAAACCAGTGTAAGCCAAAGTTGTGTAAGGTTTTCTCCGCCATAAGGGAGCTTGTTGAAGTAGTGAAGAAAACTCTCGAGCAAGGTGTGCTCGGGGAGTGGAGTAGGGCAAGGAAGGTGTCCTTGTAGCCGAACCACTATAAATCCCTCGTGTCTCGGTTTGATCTTTCCATCTCTTACTTATTTCTTTATATCGTCATTACTTTCATACATATAGGCATATATAACTGTTAGTATTAATTAGAAGTTGATTTCACATAAAGATCAATTTAAAACTCCATTCATAAAAAGAAAACTTTTGTAACAAATATAAAAGGATACACATAAAATTAATAATATTATTTAGGTATCATTTTTTATATAAACTCAAATCTAATGTTTTAAAAGGAAACAAAGTTTTCATAATAAAATTAAAAAGACGTAAAACTATTCAACCCCCCTTCTAGTTTTCCACACTTGTGTTGCTTGTGTTGCAAGAATGTATGGTTCATTTTGAAATGATACATGATCTGTCATAATTTGTGTAATGTTATTTCTATAGGTACAATGTTTTATGCGACCCTCGTTATTAATGTCGAACCATTTGACTTTGAACAGCACAACCTTGAACGGAATATACAAAAACTCGAGAATTTCTTAAAGCTGGCCATAATACAATCCTCCGCTAGGATTAGGAGTTGAAATTCCGCTGTTTTGAGTTGAACGACGTAAATCATGGTCGTGTACGATAAACTTCACACCGTTGACTACGCAAGAGTTGACTGAGACTGCAGTACATGATGGTCCACAAGCCAAAGTGAATAACTCGGAAGTACAACTTGGGTCATTCTTTACTTTTAATTCACGAATCTATGAAAAAGTTAAGAATAGATATAGATGAGTAATAGTCGTTATTTTTACAGGGTAATACATACAATAAGTCTACCTTGTTCCCAAACCAGCGAGGAAATCCTTCTTGTATGTCATTGCCAGGAAATGCCCTGTAAATGTTCATGATATTAGAATAAGTCGTCGAATAATAACTTACGTAAAACAAATTTTGAAATAAAACGCGTACCTCTCGTACTCGTTCACGTACGGGTCGATTTCATGACTGTTGTGTAGTACATACCATACTACTTTCTGCATTGTGTCTGGTTGAACCCGAATTAATGATTGTCTACCATTCATTTTACAGATTGATCAAAACACCTGAAATTGACTTGTTGGGCTTGGACCGTCCTCATTCCGGTCAGGACGATTAAATCTCGTCTCAATACCCCGAAAATAATGCGAACAGAAAGTTAATGCTTCATCAGCAATATAACCCTCCGCTATTAAACCTTCAGGCTTAGCTTTATTTCTGACATAATTCTTGAGCTTTTTCATGTATCTTTCAAATGGATACATCCCCCTCATGTAAACAGGCCCGCCTTCAATAGCCTCTTCGGGTAGATGAATAACCAAGTTAATCATAATGTCAAGAAAAACAGGAGGATATATTTGCTCGAAACTGCACAAAATATTGATGAGTTGTTCTTTAGCTTTCAACATGTGATCCACCATCAAAGTTCGAGCGCATATTTGTTTGAAGAATGAACAAAGCTCGATTATTGGTGTTGCGGTGGTTTGGTCCTTCAAGTAATTTTGAAGTCCAGCAAGAAGCAACCGCTACATCATTATATGACAGTCATGAGCCTTCAAGCCTGTTATGTTGCTATCATTGTCGGTCACTTTATGTTTGAAGTTAGATCCGAACCCATCAGGTAGTTTAACACCTTTGATGAATTGACAAAAAAAAATCATGATATAAGAGTAAGTCGTCGAAATGAATACGCGAATTGAATTGGAACAAATAAATTTTGAAATAAAACGCGTACCTTTGATTAATTGACAAAAAAGTTTTCTTTCTTCAGTTGTGAAAGAGTACGTGGGATGAGGCTTAGAGCACTTCCCGTTTCCTTTGTTGACGAGCCACAACTCATAACGAATTTGCAAATTTTTTAAGTCTTGTCTTGCCTTGTTGGTGTCTTTTGATTTGTCATTCATTAACAAAGTACCCAACACACTCTCACACACATTTTTTTTGATATGCATGACATCTAAATTGTGTTTTCGTGTAAGAAAAGACCGATACTTTAGCTCGTAGAAAATGGATACTTTGGTCCAATTCAATTCGCGATCAGGATTACGTTTTTTCTTCGCACCCCCAAAACTTGGATGTTTCCCCGGGATACGTTTGGGCAATCTCCTAAGTTGAGTCCAGATGACATCACTAGTAAATTTTCTAGGAGGTGGTCTATCATCGACCGCAGTATAGAATGCCCTTCTATTTTTCCGCCATTTATTGGTCGCGTTTAAGAATCTTCTGTGACCAACATAAGCGGTTTTGCTTAACACGCGAACAGATGGAGTGTCTATATTACATGTCGAACATGCCAAGTAACCTTGCCCACTCCACCCAGACAAACTACTTCGAGCAAGAAAGTTATTGATAGTCCATAAAAGCGCTGCTCTCATACAGAATTCAGTGCCACTGACAGCATCCCTAGTCATGACTCCATCTTTCCATAAAATCTTTAGGTCTTCAATCAAAGGCCTCAAGTAAATATCTATGTCCTTCCCGGGTGATTTAGGGCCCGGAATTAACAACATCAACATAAGAGAATTCTCTCTCATACATATCCAGGGAGGCGTATTGTATGTTGTTAATATGACCGGCCACATGTTGTAAGACTGACTAAGGTTGCTGTACGGATTGAAACCATCAGCAGCCAACCCTAATCGGACGTTTCTTTTTTCGTAGGAAAATTCTTTTGAATACTTCATGTCAAATTTCTTCCATGATTGACCATCAACCGGGTGTTTCATCTTACCGTTCTCCGTAGACTGCCCAGAAGCATGCCAAGTCATATGTTTTGCAGTGTGTTTAGACTTGTACAAACGTTGTAGTCTAGGAATGATAGGAAAGTAATGCAACACCTTGTTAGGAACTTTCTTCCCCAGTGTGTTCTTGTCTTTCCATCTACTAGCATCGCAGATGGGACAATTCTGCAAATCTTCATTACGCACCCTCCGATATAAAAAACAATCATTTACAAAAGCATGTATGGATTCGTATCCTAACCCGATCGTTTTATATGTCTTCTTTATTTCATAGTATGACGATGGGATTTTGTATCCTAGAACGGGCGGGAAACATTCCTTGAGATATTTTAGGGTTTCGTTAAATGTGGTGTCACTCATTTTACCTTTGACCTTGATGTTATTAAACTTTGCCATAAAGTCCAATGAAGACATCCAATTATAGCCCGGGTGTAGTGGCTCGTTGGCAGTGACGAGTAACTCTTCAAACTTATTACGTTGAGGAAGTGTCGTTGCTTGAGTTGGCTCGTTGCTTGTCTCGCCAATATTTCCTTCAGTTGGCTCATTTTGTTCGTTATTCGGACAAATATCATGAAGGAACTCAGCCATGTCACTCATCCCAGGATGATTTGTGTTGGGTACTATTGTCTGTACATCCGGTTCACCGTGATTATACCATTTCGTATAACTTTGGTCTCAACCGTATGTGTGTATGTGATCAAACAAATCTTCGTGCTTTATCCAACCAACGTTATAACAATGAGTACATGGACATTTTACATTCCCATCAATATTCACAAAGGACTTGCAATACTCGCAAAAAGCTTTAAGACCTTTTAGAAATTCGATGCTAGCACGAGATAATGAGACCCAACTCTTATCAATTGGCATAACTGCATTTTAATGATGCAATAAATAATTATATAGAATTAAACATGTTCACAAAAATCTACACGTAAATACATAAAGGTGGAATTACGAGTTGTGCGTTTTGTTCACCTAATCCAACTATGGAAGGCAATCCTAACCCACTCTTTGAATGTTTCGTCTCATATATGAATGCGTATAACTGAATTTACTATTTGAGAAAATTTCGGCAGCATTTCCCCTCAACTCCCCAAATATGTGCATTAAAGACATATTCGTAGGAGTAAAGGGGAAACACTGTCGAAATTTTCACAAATAGTAAATCAATTATACGCATTCATATCCTAAATGAGACAAAACATTCAAAAAGCAGTCCCAAACAGGGGACTTTCCGAAATTAATTTCTAATAAATTAATTTCGGACGGGTTTTCTATGGGATGATTAACTTCGGACGGGGACTTTCCGAAATTAATCACTAAATTCCTAAAATCATTGACAATAGTCTAACACAATCAAATTCCATATAATTATAAACAAACGACTAACATCTTAAAATCAAATTCACAAACAAAATATTATAATTCTAAGCAAGTAATTAACCAAACACAAACAAAAAAATGTACTGATTATGGTCTTGGCTCTCGGTTAGCTGGTCTTGACAGAAGGTTGGTCTCGGCTCTCGGCTGGTCTAACTCGCTCGACAAGTTGCAGGCCTAACACAGGTCAGGCTTTAGTCGAGTACCCCAACTCACTCAACAAACTAAAAGAACTAAGCAACACCTAAAGTTAAATAGCTTGTGTGAGATTTTTTATAATTGCTAGTTGGTAGGTTTGAATCTTAAGTATACCCATAAGTAACCAATAGTTATCGCTTAAAGGTAAACAGAAAACCTTGTGGAAAACTAGAAGGGAGGGTTGAATAGTTTTACCGGTTTTTAAACTCTTTTAAACTCTTCTTATAAGTTTACTTATTAAAAACCTTGATTCGAATCTTATGTGTAATCAATCAACACCAATATGAACTACACACTAAACTAACTAATAATAAGTAAAGTAAGTAAAGAGAAAAGTTCGAAAGATCAAACCGGGACAAAAGGATTTATAGTGGTTCGGCTACGAAGCACCTCTTCGCCCTACTTGTGAAGAATCGTTGTAGCTCTTAGACTAGGTCTAATATTATATCTAGGAACACATAATAATGAAGGCGGAATATTCAAACATAGAATCAACATTATTATGAACAAGGTTTTACATTCATAATCTCTAATATTATTAACAGCCCCAATTCTACTTGATCAAGGTAGAACTTGTTAACCTTGAGGCTGCACTAACTAACTAACTAACTAACTAACTAACTAACTAACTAACTAACTAACTAACTACTAACCCTAGACGTTTATAACTCACGTCTAGGTTACACACACACACACCTCTAATCGACTACATCTTGTAGTTTGTGCACGTCTAAAACTAATGACCCATGTCCTCTTTATATACTAGAGGGATTAGGGTTTACAATAAAGATAATCGTAATACAATAAGGAAACTAAATCTTTTAAGTAAATCTTCTAGAATCTTCAAAATTCTCCATCTTTTTGTAGTTTCCCTTCTTGTCACATTAAGTCCTTCAAGTTTCATTCTTCTTGTTTTGTATCATCAAATCAATAAACCCAACAATCTTCCCCTATTTGATGATGACAAAACAAACACCTTCTTGTACAAACTTTCCTAGACGAAGTAGAGAAGTTGAGATAATTAAATCTCGCCATGAATGAAACAAGTCTTGTCTTCCCCTTAAGTCATGCCATACCACTCCAAATCTCTTCTAACATCTCTTCCCCTTTTTGTTATCAACAAATAGAGAACGCAGACAAAACTTCCCCTTGAGTGGTGCATGTAGATGGTTAAACATTTAATCAATAAGCTTCCCCTGAAACTAATATGTTTACCATCTCTTGAATCTTCAATTCTGTAGGCTCCTTGTAATGATTACTGATGAAGAAAACCAAATATAACGAACTTGATGAAGAAGTTGAATTTCCCAAACCTTCGTCTTATATCTTGCACTATCCACGTCTCTTTGTGACTCCAAACTTATCTTAGAAGTAGGCTACTAGGACCTCTTGATAAATCCTCAACTATCTGAGACACTGAGCACTACAACGTAACTCCTTTAAGTGATAGCAAATGTGTGTATTCAGCACCCTAAGTTTATAGATCACACATCCTTGCTAGATTCATCAAGTCTTTGTCATCGCAATAACACACAAACATAAAAACGCGCACCTGTAAAACTCAACTACAACATCAAACAAGTAATATTCACTTTTCTTTTTCAAATAATCACCAAAACAAGCCATAAAATAAATCATTCTGTCCGTGATCCAAAACTGTGTGTGTTTCTTCCCCTGTGTGTGTAATCTAACAAACTGCTCATAATTAACCGAGAGCCAAAGTAGAACCAATCTCATAAAAACCCATCTCGGCTTCCCCTCACTGCTCGTAAATCATGAAACTCTTTACTTGTCTCCATAAATCATCTAATCGCAGCAGTACTTTGAATGAACAGTACCTTGGAGCATAGCAGTACTTTAGTCGAGCAGCAGTACTTTAGACGAACAGCAGTACTTTGGACGAACAGCAGTACTTTGGAGCAGTTCCTTGTAGCATCAGTACGTTAAATCATAGCAGTATGTTGAAGCATAGCAGCAGCAGTACTTTCGTCACAGCAGTACTTTGAAAATAACGAGCAGTACTTTAAAAGTAGAACAGTTGTACCATAGTACGAGGTAAATACTGATCAAAGATAACCTCTCGTTGATCATGAAGCAAATCTTTTACAAACCGTCCCATTATCAAATCATAATACAAATAATTATTACCTCTCGACAAACAAGTTCAGAAGATGACAACCTCTCCATTAATTATATTCAACCAACATGTGTATCCAGCCCCACAAACCGACAATACAGCATGTTCACAATCAATTGAGTACAAGGTTGAATTCACAATTTTCTGACACATTAATTGCGAGTCACATCCGAATCTTAATTACCATAAATTCGATTGACCATACACGAAAAACAGCAGACCCACATCCGAATCTTTGAATATTAAATCAATTTGCAGTATCGTTGACCCACCATTTAATTGACCAACAGTAGCAGCAAATTGAATTATGAAAAGCTTTATCAGATGCAACAAATCGAATTAACTTTTGAAACCAAATCGTACCTTTTTCAGATCTGCTTCTTTGTCTTCGAATCTGCTACTTCTTCAACAATAAAAACCTTGTAACATCCCCTAGATATCACGAGCTCCATGCTCTGATACCAATTGTGAAGAATCGTTGTAGCTCTTAGACTAGGTCTAATATTATATCTAGGAACACATAATAATGAAGGCGGAATATTCAAACATAGAATCAACATTATTATGAACAAGGTTTTACATTCATAATCTCTAATATTATTAACAGCCCCAATTCTACTTGATCAAGGTAGAACTTGTTAACCTTGAGGCTGCACTAACTAACTAACTAACTACTAACCCTAGACGTTTATAACTCACATCTAGGTTACATACACACACCTCTAATCGACTACATCTTGTAGTTTGTGCACGTCTAAAACTAATGACCCATGTCCTCTTTATATACTAGAGGGATTAGGGTTTACAATAAAGACAATCATAATACAATAAGGAAACTAAATCTTTTAAGTAAATCTTCTAGAATCTTCAAAATTCTCCATCTTTTTGTAGTTTCCCTTCTTGTCACATTAAGTCCTTCAAGTTTCATTCTTCTTGTTTTGTATCATCAAATCAATAAACCCAACACTACTCCACTCCCCGAGTACCACACTCGAGAGTTTCAAGCACTATGTCAACAACCTCCCTTAAGGCGGAGAAAACAGTACACGTCGCTTATCCTATTTCCGACACTAAGCTAGATGTCGAGTGTTAATCTTAGCTAGCACCAATCTACCACGATCCACTTGATCAAACACTCAAGCCCAATGGCTTCAAGAGATCACCAAGATCTCGACACGATCACAATGATCAACACTCACTTGACTAACACTATCCTAATGACCCTTGATCTTTTTGATCAATCACACAAGCCCAATGGCTTCAAGAGATGTTCACTATCTCTTGTAAGATCACAATGATCTTCACTCACGCTCTCACAAAAGAAAAATGATCTTGATGTATGCTATGATACAATCAAGTATGTAACAAGTGTTACAAACAACCTAGCAACTATAACTCTTGTATCTTCTCGGATACCTTGAGTTCTTCTCTTGCACTTGTAGAGGAATGACAACACCTTGTATCAACTTGGATACTTTGTGTTCTTCTCTTGCTATTGAAGAGGAATGAAGAGGATCTCTAAGTTGGATGATTGGATCACTCTTGAACAAAAGAAAAACTAAACTAAATGATCAAGAAAAGAAAATGGTGTGAGAGGTTTAAACATAGAAGTTTATGTGTGTGAAAGGGTGCCTAAAATCTGTAAAGTGGGTTGGTATTTATAGGCAAAGAAAATCTGAACGTTACAAGTGGACGGCTCCACTAAATCACCCACGGCTCCACTAAATTTAGTGTAACCGTGGAGCTGTCCCAGACAAAGACGCTCCAAATTTTGTCTTTTCTGGTGAAAACTTATTTGGGGAAGTTTGGAGCTGATTTTGGGGGGGGGGGGAGAAATAGCTGTTATGAATTTTAAACTTATTTTTCCATTAAAGCATTTCTTAATTATTCAAAAATAATTTGTCATGTATATTTTTGAAAAAAAATGTTTTGTCACATTAAAATGTGAAGTTTTAAAACCAAAATTTACTTCTTTGATCATTTGTCAAGTTTGTAAATTTGTTCTAGCGTGGTTTGCGTAGAAACGGGATCTTCCGATTAAAAACTTGTTTACGTTAATTTTAACGTAACGTGATTTCACATTTTGTCATCCTCAAAACGTGAAGTAATTGAAAGATATAAATAACGTTTTTAGAACATTATTTGCATCAACAATCTCCCCCTTTTTGATGATGACAAAACATAAACTCATTTTAAGTTAAAATTAGTTTTAACAAGTTTTTAATGAGTTTACTCCCATTTCTCCCCCTTTTTGTCGAAGCAAAAAGGTTGCAAGGCTCCCCCTTGATGTATACTCCCCTTCATTTGGAGAACACCAAGGAATCGAGCAATGATTCGTGCTACAAAAGAAAGTTAGAAGACATATATGCAATATCCAACAAGTAGCACTTTTGACAAATATCCAACAAAAATTTGCTAAGTAGCCACATAAACATGAAACAACCACATTAAAGCCCATTTCATAAACATAAAATAAATTTTATACATGAGTATGACTACAACAATGAAGAAAATTAAATAACAAGAAGACACATAAACATCAATAGTAGTATGAGGCTTCAAGATTTGCTTCCAACTTCAAAAGGTTCCTAAGTATTTATTGGAACAACTAAACATAAGTATGTTTAGTTTGGGCTATTGTGTGGTGGTGGAGGTGGAAGGATGATGGGGCCTATTGGTCGTGTGAGGAGATGCTCAAGGTATGAGAACCTAAGGGTTAACTCATCTCTAAGGCTCATGATGAGATTTTGGTTGTGGTGGCAACAAGCACAACTCAAGGTATGTGGTTGTAGGGGATAAAGAATGGGATAACCCATTAAAGGTTGTGGTGATGGTGATAGTGATGAGGATGATGTGTTAGTGTCAAGTTCAAAGGGTGATGTAGGTGATAGGGTTAGTGTGAGAGCCAAAGGTTGTGGTGATGGTGATGGTGATGGTGAAGTGGATGATGTGTTAGTACCAAGTCCAAAAGAGTTTGATGGTGATTGGGTGAAGGTTAAAGCTAGTGGTTGAGGAGGACTTGGTTGATGTTGGGCTACAAAGTACTGCTACATGAAGAAAGTCAAAGTACTGTTCGATAGAAGTCAAAGTACTGCTCATGTTCTAAGGAAGTCAAAGTACTGCTAAAGATAAAGGACTGATATGCAAATACGTTTAAGGATTAATGTGTAATTCTAGAATGTTCTTAGAGTTATTATTAGATTATAATTAGAATTACTTGTCGTTCAAGTATTGTAAACCGACTAGGGTTTTCCTTGTGCCTATAAAAGGACCCCTAGGTTGGAATTAGACGTACAAGTTCATACGAAGTTTTAGAGAAAAGTATTAGTCGATTATTAGAGTATTAGTGTTTAGAGTTTGTTAGTGAATCTGTGTAAAGTAAGCAGGTTCAAGGTTTAATATAATCAAAGTTTTGTGTTAATTCTTCTTAGTTTTGTTGAAGTAGATTCCGCATACTTAACAAAGTATATCAGCGTTTCAATATTAGTAGTTTTGGATTTATCCAAGGTTGCTAAACCCTTAGACAAGCTACAAGTTAGTTTGGTCAGAGTATATCGATCCAACAAGTGGTATCAGAGCTTGTGTGGAAACTCTGATTAATAAGAAACCCTTAAAACCGATTTAACCACAAACCTTAAACGATGACGACTGAAGTTGCACCAATCCCATCCATCACCTCACTCAGAATTCCTATCATCAAGAAGGGAGAATATGATCTCTGGAGCATGAAGATGAGGCAGTACCTTGCTATTACAGACCATGCTCTATGGGATGTAATTGTCAATGGTAATGTTGTTCTTGATGAACCTGTAGCAGTTGAAGGACAACCTAAACCACCTCAACCAACCTTGCCAGCAGCTACAAAGAGAAATCAAGATAAGGCTCTCAACATACTGTTGTCTGCTATTCCTGATGGTCACCTACTAAAGTTTCATGATGCTAAGGATGCAAAACAATTGTGGGCTGCGATCAAGACAAGATTTGGAGGTAATGATGCTTCCAAGAAGATGCATAGAAACTTATTGAAGCAGCAGTTTGAAACTTTCACTGTTGGTGAAAGAGAAGGTCTTGATGCTGCCTATGACAGATTCCAAAATTTACTTAGTATGCTAGAGTTGTATGGAGCAGAGGTAACCGTTGAAGATGCAAATTTGAAGTTCTTAAGGAGTTTGCCATCTGTCTGGCATGTGGTTGCTACCATGATTAGAGGACAACCTGGATTGGAGTCTATGGACTTTGATGATCTCTACAACAATTTGAAGGTGTACGAGCAAGAGATGAATGGTCACAGTTCTCAGAAATCTCACAACATAGCTTTTGTGTCTTCTGAAAACAGAAGCAGTACTTCTACTAAAAGTACTGCTTATCCTTCTCAAAGTACTGTTGGTGATACACAGCATGTTTGCACAACCACTACTATCCCCAACCCATCACCAACAAACAACACCAACTCTGATGATGTTGTATGTTCCTTCTTTGCTCAACAAGCCACTCTACCTGTTACCTATCAAGAAGACTTGTTGCAGATTGAAGAAGATGCTTTAGAGGAGATTGACATCAGATGGCAAGTTGCCATGATCACTGCAAGGATCAAGAAGTTCATGAACAAGACAGGAAGGGGAATTGATTTCAAAGCCAAACAGGGTATCACTTTTGACAAATCCAAGATTGAATGTTTCAATTGTCAAAAGCTTGGACACTTTGCAAGGGAATGCAAGTTTGCAAAATATCAAGCAAACAGAATGATTGAACAACCCAAGGTTGAAAGAAAAGAGGTCCCTATTACTGAATCACAACCAAAAGCTTTGGTGGCTCAAGAAAATCTAGCTGAGATTGACTGGAGCAGTGAATTTGATGATGAACCTGTAGCCTATTCTATGGTTGCAATGGAAGACTTTGATTGGAGCACAACTTTTGATGAGGAACCAGGATTTGCTGCTTTGGAATCAAGAGATGGTCTTGGAAGCTTTGACTGGAGCATGGAGGATGAAGATGAACCTGTTCAGATTGCTATGGTAGCTACTTCACCAAGTTCATCCAATGTCTCTGAGGTATGCTCTAAGTGTTATAATGTGTATCAAAAGTTGCTTAAAGACTATGTGACTGAAAGAGATAATTGTAGAACAGCTAGGTCTGAGGTAGCTGGTTATCAATTAACTTTAGAGTCAATGGAAGCCAAAATATTAACACATGAAAATAATGAAATGGCTTGGGGAGAAAAATATGAGCAACAAGATTATCAATTAAAATTAAGTGAATGGAAGTTAGGATGTAAGGTGTCTGAATTAGAAAAGATTACTAAGGAAAGAGATGCTTTATTAGAAAAACTTGGTAGTATTAAACAGGCTGGTCTATCACATTTTTAATTTGTTGAAAAACAAAGAAGAATAAACAGTAGAGCTGGACTAGGTTATGATGTTGAGAATAGTAGTTCAGATGAGACCCCACCTAGTGATAAGGAAGAGATCTCACCTAGTGATGATGAACTTACTAGCTCAGAAGAAAACACATCTAGGAATGAGGAACCAATTAGTGAATCACCTCCTGAGTTTAAGAAAGATAAGGAGTACCACTCAGTTCCTCCACCCACTGGTAGGCTTCAACCACCTAGGACAGATGTTTCTTGTTATGGTGTAGACAACCTAGAGTTTAGGAAGAAGCTTACTGGACAATCTAGTTCTGAGAAACCTAAGGATGATTTTCAAAGGGGTAATGATCAAAAGTTTCCTAAAGCCTTTCAAAAACAAGCAGTACCTCCAAAATCTTTTCAAAGTACTGATAGACATTCAGCAGTACCTCCAAGAGAAACTTTTCAAAATACTGCTTACTATAGGAAACCTTTTAATTATAGAAGAGGATTTGGGAATATGGAGCGAAAATTATGTTATGTATGCTATAGTCCTGATCATTTGATTAAGCACTGTGACTTTTACTCAGAATATTTAAGTCAGTTCCCAAAGAATAGACCTGCCAAGCATAAGCCAAGGGAGACTAGACCAGTTTGGAATCACTCAAATAGGGTTAACCATAGTAATTTCTCTAAAGACTATAGGTACCCTCGCAAGAAAAGACCTTTTTCAAAACCATCAGTACCCTCAAGTACTGATAAGTCTAAGGTTTCTCAAGCAGTACCCTCTAAAAGTACTTCTAAGTTTTCACCCAATCATGGTACTGCTAACACTTTTTCACATAGAAGACCTAAGAGATTCACTTCATATAAAAGGTCTTACACCTCAAGCAGAGTACCTAGGTCAGAGAAACCTAAAGTCAAACGAAATTGGGTTAAGAAAGAAAGTACTGATGGGGAACAAGCAGTACTTTCATCAGATAAGGGTGAAACAGGGAGTGTTGTTGATAATACAACACAGGACATGGGACCAAAGCAAATAATCATTGACCATGCCTTCAAAACCAGTGGAGATTACATACTGAAGGAATTCAAGTATGTCACTCCACAAGGGGAACACAAGTCAGTAATGGCTTGGGTTCCTAAAAGAAACTAACCCTTTTCTTTTACTGTGCAGGGCAACCCATAGGAGGAGCTTAAAGATCATATTATTGTTGATAGTGGTTGCTCTGGCAGCATGACAGGGGACAAGGAGATCCTGTCAGATTTTAAGGCATATTATGGAGGAAGAGTTGCATTTGGTAATGATCCTGATGGAGGGAGAATCACTGGCAAAGGAACCATCAAGGCTGGATGTATTGATTTTGAGAATGTTAGATATGTGAAGGAGCTCAAGTTTAATCTTTTGTCAGTTTCTCAGATTTGTGACAAGAAGTACCCAATTCTGTTCACTGATACAGAATGTCTTATTCTCCCTCCTGAGTTTAAGTTTGTTGATGATCACTTGGTAACATTGAAAGTACCAAGAACTAATGATGTGTACAGTTTAGACTTAAAGAGTCTCAACTCTGCTGGAAGAGCAACATGTTTAGTAGCCAAGGCATCATTGGAAGAAGCACATCTATGGCATAGAAGACTAGGTCATGTAAATTTCAAGAACATCAACAAGCTGGTCAAAGGCAATTTAGTTAAAGGTTTACCTTCCAAAACATTCAAGACTGATCATTCATGTTTGGCTTGCAAGAAGGGTAAACAACATAAAGCTTCATGTAAGAAGCTTGAGGACAGAGTTATTAGAGAACCTTTGGAGTTGCTACACATGGATCTGTTTGGACCAGTTTCAGTAGAGAGTTTAAACAAGAAGAAGTACTGCTTGGTCGTGACAGATGATTGTAGCAGATTTAGTTGGGTCTTTTTCTTGGGATTCAAAGATGAAACCTTTGATGCTATCCATGACCTGATAGTAGCCCTTGAAAATCAATTGAGACTCAAAGTAAGAGGTATTAGATGTGATAATGGAACAAAATTCAAGAATAAGCATATGGATGAATTATGTGCCAAGAAAGGGATCAAGAGAGAGTTTAGCATTGCTAGAACTCCACAGCAGAATGGTGTTGCAGAAAGAAAGAACAGGACATTGATAGAAGCAGCTAGAACAATGCTTGCAGATTCACAATTACCTATTCTCTTTTGGGTTGAAGCTATAAGTACTGCTTGCTATGTTTTAAATAGAGTATCAGTTACTAAACCTCAGATGAAGACACCATATGAGCTGCTCATGGGAAAGAAACCAAACATTCGTTTTCTAAAACCTTTTGGCTGTTCTCTGACTATTCTAAATACCATTGATTCTCTGAGAAAATTTGATGGTAAGTCAGATGAAGGATATCTATTAGGTTATTGCACAAATAGCAAAGGTTTTAGAGTATATAACAGGAGTACCAAAAGGGTTCAAGATTGTCTTCATGTTGAATTTTTGGAAGATAAAGAACCTCAGAAAGGAAAAGGTCCTGATTGGATGTTTGATCTTGATCTCAAGTTCACTCCATCTATGAATTATGTGCCTGTTAGAGAAGAAAATCATGTTAATCACAAAGAAGATGATTCACAGTACATTGTTCATGGAGTCAATGTTAGACCAGAAGATGTTCCTGATAAAGAACCTGCAGTTCCTAATAAGGAACAAAGTACTGCTCAACCAACCAATACAATATCTGATGAAGATCAAGCCATACAAGATGAACTTAATAGGATGATTTTTCAAGAATCTATAGCAAAGTCCTATGAAGATGAACAAAGGAGGGCTTATGATGCTACAAAGAAACAGGGAAAATTCAAAGATACTGCTCACCGTACTTTTGATCAAAGTACTGATGATCCTTTTGACAGTACTTCTGGTGTGTTAGAACCATCAAATTGGAGCAATGATGATGATTCCAATGTTGATGATGAAGGTTTGGATAATGCTAACATTCCTGGGTTAGAAGAAATTGATGATGAGCTCAATCATGAAGGTATTTTCTCAACAACCAATGAAGAACCTGATGTTACTAATTTGGAATCTGATCTTCCAATTCCACCAACTCCTACATTGAGAGTTCATAAAGCTCATCCTCAAAGCAATATTATTGGATCACCCTCTTCAGGAGTGGTTACAAGAAACAAAGTTAAAGGTCTCTCTAAGCAACATATTGCTTTACTTAGCTTTGTTTACAAACAAAACAGGATGAATCATAGGGATCAATAAACATGCCTGTTTGCTTGTTTTCTATCTCAAACTGAACCCAAGAAGGTAGCTCAAGCTTTAGCTGATGAAAGTTGGGTTGAAGCTATGCAAGAGGAGCTTCTACAATTCAAGCTTCAAGAGGTCTGGGTATTATGTGACCTACCAGATGGCAAGAGAGTCATTGGTACAAGATGGGTTTTCAGAATCAAAAGAGATGAAAGAGGGAATGTTATCAAGAATAAAGCTAGATTGGTTGCACAAGGATATCGCCAAGAAGAAGGAGTAGACTATGATGAAGTGTTTGCTCCTGTTGCAAGAATTGAGGCAATAAGGTTATTTCTTGCCTTTGCATCATACATGGGATTTCCTGTCTACCAAATGGATGTGAAAAGTGCCTTCCTTTATGGCACAATTTCTGAGGAAGTTTATGTTAAACAACCTCCTGGTTTTGAAAATCCTGCACATCCAAACAAAGTCTACAAGGTGATCAAGGCACTGTATGGCCTTCATCAAGCTCCCAGAGCTTGGTATAAGAGACTTTCTACCTTTCTATTACAACATGGTTACAGGAGAGGAGAAATTGATAAGACTTTGTTTATCAAACGAGATAAGAAGGATATTATGTTAGTCCAAGTCTATGTGGATGATATTATCTTTGGAGCCACAAAGAAGACTATGGTGAAAGAATTTGAAGAACTTATGCAGCGGGAGTTTCAAATGAGTTCTATGGGAGAATTAACTTTCTTTTTGGGGCTTCAAGTTAGACAAACAAGAGATGGAATCTTCATTAATCAAGAAAAGTATGTTGAAGACATACTTAAAAGATTTGACCTTCCAACTGTCAAGCCTGCCACCACACCAATTGACAACAATAAACCATTAGGAAAGGATGAAGATGGACAAGCTGTGGATGTGAAGCTTTACAGATCTATGATTGGTTGTCTTATGTACTTAACTGCATCAAGACCTGACATCATGTTTGTTGTCTGCTTGTGTGCAAGATATCAGGTTACCCCCAAGGTTTCACATATGTATGCAGTCAAGAGGATTTTTTGATATCTCAACCATCAACCAAAGTTAGGATTATGGTATCCTAAGGAGTCACCTTTTCACTTGGAAGCTTTTTCGGATAGTGATTATGCAGGGGATAATTATGATAGAAGATCAACCTCTGGTGGATGTCAATATCTTGGAAGAAGATTAGTCTCATGGCAATGTAAGAAGCAAACAATTGCAGCAACCTCCTCTACTGAAGCAGAATATGTTGCTGCAGCAAGCTGTTGTGGACAAGTTTTGTGGATGCAGAATCAACTCTTGGATTATGGATTCAACTTCAAAAACACTCCTATCAACATTGATAATGAGAGTACCATCTGTATTATGAAGAATCCAGTTTATCACTCCAAGACTAAGCATATTTAGATTAGGCATCACTTCATTCGAGATTGTTATGAGCACAGGCTTATAAATGTGGTCAAAGTTCACATAGAAGACAATGTAGCTGATCTACTCACTAAGGGATTTGATGTTTCAAGATTCAACCACTTAGTTGTGAGCATTGGGATGATTAACTTCTAGGCTACATTTGAGGGGAGGCTTTAGTATTAGTTAGTATACTTTCTTTCAGTTCTTAATGAAAGTATTGGATTTTTAGTTTTAGTACCTATGTTGTATTTGAGGGGAGGCAACATAGTTATTAGTTAGAAGGTTGTGGATAAGAAGATGGAAAGTACTGGTTTTCTATACAAAGTACTGGTTCTGCAAAGTACTGCTTCAACATACTGCTTTGAAGAGTACTGGTTAGGTGGACGTACTGCTTACGTGGAAGTACTGTTCCAACGGTCAAAAATGTGGGGCTACGGTTAATTAATTCATTCGGGAAGGGGTATCAAGCCAAATACAACGGTAACACTATTAATTAGGCTTTGATTTTTTAAATCTTACCCATATTTATCCTATCCCATTATACCGATTTTCACTCTTCACTTTATTCTTATCCATCCATTTATTCATTCGGTATCTACGATTCTAATCGCTAATTACCTTCGTTTAACACTCTTCACACTCAATGTCTAATCGTGATTTCTATTCTAAGCATAACATGGTCGCGAACTTGGATAAAACGGAAAAGAATGTTGATTTTCATGCGATAATTGATTTCTTGACTGGGTCATCAATCAATTATGCTATCTTGGTAAACCCTGATGTAATTGGACCATGGATTCAACAGTTTTGGTCTACTGCGAATTCTGATGAACAAGATGGTGTTCCTTTTATTCGTGCTAAGGTTGCTGGTCGAGCAATTAGGATTACTGAATCTTCAATTAGGGAAGATTTACAGTTTACTGATGCAGGGAGTGCTATACGTTTTACAAGACAAGAGATTTGGGATACACTCAGGGATATTGGGTATGAAGGTGATCTCACCATACTTACTTTTCAGAAGCCATTGTTTAGTCCTCATTGGAAATATCTCATACATGTTCTACTTCACTGTTTGAGTCCTAAGAGTACTTCATGGGAGCAGTTTGGTCAGAACATTGCTTCTGCATTGGTGGGTTTAGCTACAAATCGTCCTTTCAACTTTTCAAGGATGATTCTTAATGGAATGCTCTCACACATCACTAATGGTTCACCATTCTTGATGTACCCAAGGTTTATTCAGGTATTCTTAAACAAACAACTTGAGGGGATTTCTAAACCACAAAGTTTTCTACCTACAGTCACACTTCCACCAAAGGTGTTTACATTCATTGCTAAGCAGAGCATCAAGTTCTCTGGGAGAAATACACCTTTGACAGCTCATATATTGGAAGTTGCACAAGAAGTTAGGGATGCAGAGCAAGAGCCTGAACAAGAGCAAGAGGAATCCTCTGCATCAGCAATTAGAGAACAACCAGCTTCAAGAGAAGATAGTGCTTCTCAACATACTGCTTCTCATCATAATGTTTCGTCTTCACAAAGTGCTGCTCAGGAGAATTCACCTCCAGATGTGACCCCATCACCAACTCCCAATGCTTCTGCTTCCACAGATAGACATCAATCATCTGAGGAAGATGAGGAAGTAGTTGAGGATGTCTTGACCAACTATGAACTTTCAAGGGAATTAAGGAGGCTCAAGAAGGTTACTAATGATCAAGCTGATCAGATATTGGATTTGACAAGAAAGTTCAGACGATTAAAGAGGTTTGTTTGGCCATTAGTTAAGCACCATAGGTTGTGGGTCAAGTCACAGAAGAAGACTGGTCAAAACTCAAAGAAGTCTAAGTCAAAGAAGAGAAAGATTCACAAGCAGTCTTCATTCCAATTGGGGAGGAATTTAGAGAATTTGAATGAAGATACTGAGTTCAATGAAGATACTGAGTTCAATCAAGATTCTGGGCTTTATGATGATACACCACTTGAAGATATTCCTCATGAAGATACTTTTGAGAGGAAAAGTGATGAAACAGAGCAGATAAACATTGAAGATGCTACTGTTGAAGTAAAAAGTGGTGATACTGAGGAAGTGGATTTGGAAGGTACTGATGTTGAAAGTACTGCTCTTCAAGGTACTGCTCATCAAGGAACTATTACACCAAGGACTTTGGATTTTGAGGAAGATGTTGGACCTTCAAGTCAAGTTCAAGAGGAAGTTGGCCCTTCCAATCCAGTTCAACAGGAAGAAGAAGTTCTAAAACATACTGAAAGTGATGATGAGACCATTGCTGACATCATGTTGAATATGTCTAGACCAAGAGGCATAAGTATTGTTGATGTTGAACAACAACCTCATACTTCTTCTCAACCTACACAGGAATTAGATCCAAAAGACAAAGGTAAAGGGATCATGGTAGAAACTAAGAAGAAGAAGCTTACCTTGAAAGAATTAAGAGCTATTCAGGATGCTAAAAATGAGGAAGCTGCAAGGAAATTACAGGCTGAATTAGATGCTGAAGAGTCAAGGAAAGTTATCAAACCTAGAAGGCCACAAAGTAAAGCTCAAGAAAGAAATTCTATGATGGCTTATCTCAAAGGAAGAGGATATACAGGTTTGGTGAAATTGACACATACAGAGATGAAAGATTTGTATGATGTTGTTAGGGAAGCTATAGAAAAAGATCTTGCAAGCATTATTTCTTTTGAAGATAAGAAGCTTGAAGATAGTAGAATAGAAAGAGTTGTTACAAGGAGCTCAAAGAGGAAAAGAACAACAACTGATGAACAGTCATCAAAGAAGCTCAAGGATTCTATTGAATTAAGAGTAGACACAGCTGATGAGCTAAGAAATTATTTGAGAGTTGTTGACTTTGAGCATCCAAAATCAGAAGATGTTATAGACAAGAAGTCCAAGATTTCTACATTCTCAGTTGTAGAATCACAAGAAGGGAACTACTTGATATTTCATAGACAAGATGGAAGCTTTAGAGTATTCAATTCGTTATGGGATATACTACATCTGATAGACAGAGAGGATTTGCTTCAGCTATATCTACAAGTGCAGACATACTTTGAACATATTCCACCACAAGGAGTGGGTTTGGTTCTGGTAGGAGATCTCACAACCATCTGGGAAACAGAAGAGACAAGTGATAGTGCTCTCTTGGAAAATCAAGAGGATTGGGAAATTAACAGATGGAGGTTCTTTAAATCAGTGGGAATACATGTTTTGGAGCTAGAAGATGGAACAATGATCCACATGTTAGCAGAGCAAAGATATCCACTTACTAGAGATCTGATGATCAG
The DNA here is from genome assembly GCA_021014915.2 of Artemisia tridentata subsp. tridentata. NCBI lineage: Eukaryota > Viridiplantae > Streptophyta > Magnoliopsida > Asterales > Asteraceae > Artemisia > Artemisia tridentata. The sequence goes on along the minus strand of CP139508.1, from coordinate 328,877,138 downwards.
AATGCTAGATTATGGCATGGAAGTGGAAGAAGAAAGTGAAACTGCATTAATGGTGATTGGATTGTTTATCAAATGGACCATGCTAGCTGAAGATTGATGCATAACAACTGGTATGATATTTATAATATAAATCTTTTGAAAAATAAGTACTTTATTTAAAAGTACTGCTTGACAAACAGTACTTTCTCAAAGTACTGCTTGCAGCATGAAACTAGTAAAGTTTTTATAAAATCAGTGATTTTTGAAAAGTGCAAAAACATTTTGAAGCACAAAGATTTAAACAGCAACAAATGGTATTCAACTCACCATGTTTAAGTAAACAAGAAAGAGTTTGACTCATCATGAGGGTACGGCTCTGATGTGATTATCAAATCTGTTTTTAGTTGACAATTTACTAAAAATTGTATGGTTTTCAACTCACCATATCTATGATAGTGAAGAGTTGGCTAGCCCACAAGATAATGGCTTTGTGGTAAAGGCTGTGGAAAACCATTGTATGGTAATTAGTTCACCATGGTAGTGATTGTACTAAAAGAACTAGCTAGTCCAAAAGCAAACGGCTATTGGTAAAGACTAATCAAATCCGTTGATAGCTGATGATTTGCTAAAAATCATATGGTTATCAATGTACCATGGTTCTTAAACCTAAACATTGGCTACTCCAGAGTTAATGGCTTTGGTAAAGAGACATCAAAATCCATTAAGTTTTCAATGATTCACCTCTCACAGGAGTTAACACACCTGGAAGTGATGAGAATAGTATGAAACTTTTAAGATCTGATGTACCTATTGCCAATATGATGCTGAGTTGCTGAAAAGATGAGTTGCTGAAAAGATCTGTTGCTGATAAAGATTGCTGTTAATGATTACTTTGATGATGACAAAACAAACATGAGACAGAAGTTAATGATACAGTCTTTCCTTGAAGATAAAGAGGTTGAAGTTAAAGAAATACAAAGGAACTTGAAATCAAGCAAGTGGAATTCAAGTTAGGGGAGGATTGTTGGGCTACAAAGTACTGCTACATGAAGAAAGTCAAAGTACTGTTCGATAGAAGTCAAAGTACTGCTCATGTTCTAAGGAAGTCAAAGTACTGCTAAAGATAAAGGACTGATATGCAAATACGTTTAAGGATTAATGTGTAATTCTAGAATGTTCTTAGAGTTATTATTAGATTATAATTAGAATTACTTGTCGTTCAAGTATTGTAAACCGACTAGGGTTTTTCTTGTGCCTATAAAAGGACCCCTAGGTTGGCATTAGACGTACAAGTTCATACGAAGTTTTAGAGAAAAGTATTAGTCGATTATTAGAGTATTAGTGTTTAGAGTTTGTTAGTGAATCTGTGTAAAGTAAGCAGGTTCAAGGTTTAATATAATCAAAGTTTTGTGTTAATTCTTCTTAGCTTTGTTGAAGTAGATTCCGCATACTTAACAAAGTATATCAGCGTTTCAATATTAGTAGTTTTGGATTTATCCAAGGTTGCTAAACCCTTAGACAAGCTACAAGTTAGTTTGGTCAGAGTATATCGATCCAACAGTTGAGATAAAGGTGTGTTGGTTCTAATGGTGGTGGAGGATGAAGATGTTGGTTTGGATGAGGTTGCCTTGGATGGAGCTTGGAGTGTAGTGATGGAAGATGATGATTTGGTTGAGGTTTTGGGTGTGTTTAGATCATCTTCATCATCCAATGTGAGATCAATAAAAGTTATCTCTTTGATGATTGGTTTGGTTGAGGCTTGTGATGTGAGAACACTTTTGATCCATTGATCAATAAGAGTGGTTTCATTTGTTGGTTTGATGTTAAGCCTTGGTTTCTTGGCCTTGTGTGAAGTAGTGGCAATGGTGGAAGACATGATGGTTGTATGGTGAGTGTGATAGAGGTAAGGATGGCAATGTATGATGTTAGCTTATATAGCCAAATCAAAACATGCAAGGTTGAAGAGGATGTTGGATTTGGGGATTTGGGTGCATGGGAATCAGGTTATGTTTGCAGATTTCCAGGAAAAAGAAAGTCAAAAAGTGGAAGAGAACTGTTAATTTCGTCTTCCAAGGGCACAGTACCACTAAAGGTACCACGGCACCACTAAATTTAGTGGAGCCGTCCCATATTTAGTGGACCCGTGGCCTCCAGTTGACTCTTTTTCCAGTTTTGCAGGTTCTAGGCTACCTAAAATGGGTAAATCTGGGGAATCCATTTTCTGCAAATCTCAAAGCCTCAATCTACTAAAGAAAAATCACATAGAATTCCTAACACTAGTTTCAACTAGCAACTAATATCATCATGTGATCATCTATGCTTTTAGGAAACTATTAAGCATGCATCAATCCTAAGCAAATTTTATCATGTAGTGCATGCAATAAAAGAAAATGCATGAATTTGCCAAAGCTTATAAGGATAATAAAACATAAACATTGATTCATTAATCAAGGTAACCAAAGTCAGATAAGAAATGTTAAAACACTTCAAACTAGTTTATGTTAGATGGACATTGCCATAACCCCATTAATAGTATCTTAATAATACTTAAGTTAATAATACTTCTTAAGTTAATTCTATCTAATCCCTTCTCTTTAGCACACCTTCATTCATCATAGCTTGATGAAGCATTATAGCACGATACCGAATCATCATCATGATTCTCTCGAGATGATGTACATTCCCAATATAGAGTTGTGTAGGTGTTTTGGGTTAAAGGTGCCATGGTGGGATTGACAAAGGTATATCGATTGTTTAAAAGGTGAGGGAAAGAATTCATGACGAAACGATATAGACGAGTTAGCAACATGCCATAGGGTATTTGATGCGTTCACACTAGGTTTTAAATTTATAATACAAGAATTACCGGTTAACTAGGAACACATACGAGCAAGTATACTCGTCCGTGTGTAGCAAGAGGGTTGGTAGGTCAAGTTCATCCCACGAGACTTGGTTGTACTCAAATGTTGTTTGATTGTTTAAGCAAGTAACAAGTTGATGGTTATGATTGTCACGGATCAAACCAACAAGAAAAGCAATTATAAAAGCATGATGTAAGCACATAAACACTTGTTTAGGAATAGTAATCAATCATGATGGAATGTTGAACATGTTTGGGTGAAACATAGAAGGCACATATCAATTTTCAAAAGGACTTCTAGTCAATGGGTAATATCAAGAAAATCCATGTTTCTACTAGTTTCACGGGTGAGTCCTTTCGGCGTATATCTCATCCCATTACGCTTGCTCTTTATGTTATCAAATGTATGAAAAAGATGATTAGTTTCATTAGTTCTTACGAGTTCTTTCAACCCAATCTTGTGATTAAATATTCCCGAATTCATTTAAAAACTTGAATACTTAATAGTTGTCAATTATCAATTACCAATCCATTTTGGCCACCAACTTCTTGGAATTAAACAATATTAGAAATCTTTTCATCCTTTAAATCCAACAATGTTTAATTAACAAGTTTTAGAACACAAATTATATTTAAACAAACTTATGAGAACAATCACTTTCTCTAACCAACTAGTCAATCATTCACACGAAAGTATACATAATTCCCAAACTAGTATAAAGAGATAATTGTAATCAAACATGTAACACAACACACAAAGGAATTCTCATAACCAACATAAGCAAAGACATTAATATGATTGAATTTAAATAGAAACAATACCAAACATTAGAGTCAAGGCATCGAGTGCTACAATTCCAACCATGTGATTCTAACCAAAAGAAACTACCAAAATACAAATCATCCATCCATAAACCTTCCTGGAAATCGACCTCATGTTGTGAGTATATGACTTAGGGGTGTTTGGTAATAAGGATTGTTGGTGATGTATGTGGTGTTTAATTGGTGTGAACTATAATCAAACCTTATGGTGTAGGAATGATCAAGTTATATGTCATGCTAATGTAGACCAAACCAACTCCCCAACACCTCTAGAAATGGTGGGGAGTGGTAGGAGAGAATCCTCCAAGTGTTGAGAGAATTTGATGATAGATTATAAGGTTTTTTGATGATATATTAGGTTGTTCAAACACTTAACCAAGCACTCCTATTTATAGATGAATACTCCTTGGTCACCAAGCATGTTCCTTGGCCACAAAGTGTCACAAAGTAATGGTACTTAATTCTTCACTTAAATGCAACTTTGGAAGACTTTAAGTGGCTGAACCCACGGTCGGGACCTAGGACCTGCGGTCGGAACGTCTGCTGGACCTTGGGTTTGAACTCTAAACCTTGGGTTTGGACTTGACTGCTCAACCTTGGGTCTGGAATGTGAACCTTGGGTCGAGACTGACTTTTGCACATAAATTTCAACTCTAAGCTAGCATATAATTCCCACTTTTAACACACTTCTTGGCACTTAATCTTGACTTCATTTTCACCTCTTTCTCTTGAACTTGGAAATAATCATAGCATGAATCTTTATCTTGAACGGAAAACTTCTCTTCGTGCATAAATACTTGATTTTGTCGACTTTTCTTCGTCTTTTTCTCTATTTCCTTCGACATAGTTGTACCTGAACCTGAATACATCTTTTGCACCTTTTAAGCGTAAAATGTTCACAAATACAACCAAATATCATGCACAATCATCAAAATAACGCTAATAAAACATGTTATATTTGAGCGTTATCAGTATTGCCTTATCGGTTCGAACCCTGACACTGACAATTCTTCTTGCTACAAAGTAGGCAAGATTGTAGGGTTGCTCGGTGACTAGACAATACAACATATGAGCACAACACGCCGGAAGTTGCTCACGGTTGTGAGGAAGACAGAAGACATTTTCATGGATGACTTCTATCCATCTACGTAAATGTGGATGAACTTCATCAACACATACTTTGAGTGGATCTAGGTCATACTCATGAGACTCGCGAAACTCAATGTCACCGTTTTCTTTAAAAAAATCATGAACTTTTTGACGAAGACGGATGTGCTCTTTAATAGCACGTGGAGTGGGAATAGGAGTATTGTAAGGACTGGACTCAATTTGGTGACTCGTGAGGGCTTTGAGTGACCAACTTTCTGTATAGGAGCATTGTCCATAGTTCGGAAGTTGAAGAATGTTTGCGAATTGGTCAAGAGTAAGTGAGAATTCTTGATTTTGTATCACAAATTGGATAGACAAAGTTTGATCCTCATTATAGTTTGACTTGTCTATAAAACTCAAGGACGAAACGAGGACAAATATGATCATTGATCCGAAACAAGCAATCGAATCCGATTCCTTGAAACATTGTTTGGATATAATAATGATTTAGAAAGAAGGGTTCGACAATACGTACTTCGTGGAAGAGACGAGACTCAAGGTGACGGAAGCTTTGTATGTGGGAAAGTGGGGTATCAGATTCGCATGAGGGTTTGGGAATGTACTCAGCTGTCAGTTCATGATCGTAATCAAACATGTGAAGCACCATGTTACCTATGAAAAATTTATTGAGAATTAATATTGTGAGATTTCATTTAAATATATGTGCCTAGTGTGTGCATATATGCAAACGATGTGGAGGTGCGGTAATCTTGACTCTAAAACAATCCTAATGAGATTACCCAAACGCTCCTAACTTCACTTTTGCTCAATCAAATATGTTGAATAATACATATTAATTATGTAAATCAATCCATATTTGAGAGTTCATATATGCATGCAAAAACGTTTTTAATTTGCATCAATCAATGCACGAAAAAGGTTTCATGATCCTAGACAAGTGAACTTTTTCAAAAATAATGGAATTGGGGTGTTTGGCAAACGCCTCAACTTGGCGCCAAAAATCTAAAAATTGAAAAGCCTCAAAGTTAATCATTCCTAATCCATTTTCACTACTAGAAAAAGGGCTATCCTTGACTCGCTTTTTATGACCCACGCTAAAAGATGACGTGCAAAGAGCAAAGTCATAAAATAAGAGTCATAACGAGTAAATTTTCTATTGGCGATGACTCGTTTTTAGAAGCGTCATAAATAGGGGTCATCTATGTTTTTTTTTAACATCTGATTGTTTTTTTTTTGGCCAAAACACTTCCTCCCGCTCTCAAGTCCCTACAACTAATAAAAATCTTCTTCATTATCACTTAACCCTAAAAACTCACATACTCTCTTTCTCTCTTCTCTGCGCCGCCAACTGCCACCACCCAAGACACCATCACCGCCACCCGAACAAGCACACCACCACCACCAAAACACTCACCACCATCTCCCCTTCCATTTGACGTGACTCACGCGCTCAAACACCACCTCACCGTCACTCTAGCACCATAACGCGCCACTAAAAACCTTTCTCATCACCTTGTATCATCACCACTCGTGTAGATCGAAGAAAGAAGGTAGGAAATATGCTATGTATGCGAGAGTTGACTCGGAAATGAGCTGCCACCATCATCCATTTTTGTTGAAGATCCAAGGTTATGGTGTCATTTGGGGTTTTAAATCATGATCTTTGGCTCTCGTTTGGTTCGAGAACCATCATCGAGCCGCGCCACCATCTCCATCATCTCTCTCGTGTCCATGGTATGATGACACTTTTAATTTATCTTTGTCACTTTCTTTTGTATAAACCGATTACATAATTGTTTTATGTGTTTTCGTGGATTAATGATTTATTAAAACCGTTTTTGTTAATCAAGTCGTGTGGTGTTGGTTTGTTTAGATTCGAATTAGAGAATAAAATAGGGGGTATTTATTTGTTTAGACTCAGCTAAAAAAGGGCCCGAAGGGATGTTTATTTGTTCTGGTGTTGCAAATAATCATATTTGCAGCCATGGTGAGGCGTGGTTTTGCAACCTTACAACAGGTTTTACCTCTCGAGGGATCTTAAGAGGCTTACAACCCCACCAGGCAGTGTACCTGACCGATGTAGTATAGTGTAGTGGTAAGTACGGGGGATTGATCGTTCTCCACAGGGAATAGTGTTCGTTAGGTATGAAAAATTACTCTAATAGGTCTAAGGGTGAGAGAAGATTCTTTTTATGTTTTTATATTTTTATGAAAGCAAGTAAAATCTCGGGTTTGAAAGAGTGGGCGGAATTAGTTGCTAGTCAACTAACCCAAATTACTACGAATGCAAATAAAATAAAATAACAAAAATGAAAATGTTGGTGAAAACTTATGTGGAGGGAAATGTGTTTACTTAGATTTCCTTACTCCCTAACTATCTTTTACCGGTTGATTAGTGTGTATTAGTTGCGTGGATGACGGGTGTATTCCTTAATACCATTCGTGGGGTGGCGTACGTACTTCCCCAACTCTACAAGCTCCTACTTCACTCCTATGTCGAGCCGGCTAGGAAGCTCCTAACATGGGATCACTAGAATTCGCTTGTGCATTAAATACAACCATAAAAACCTTTAGTACGCATTGGTTCATGTTTCTTAAGACGTTCAAGCAAGTTACCGAATAGGAAGTTAGCCAGTTTTCTTAAGCCTAACATAGATAAACAATCATCCAATACAACTAATAACACACTAATAACCAATAATCAATAGCTAGGTTTCATTAGATCTAAGCAAACACAAGATAAATCTAGCCTAACATGTTAAACAAAAGACAAGAATAAGATAGAATCAAACAACACATAGACATATTGAATGATTAATTGATAACTTATCTTCAATGTAACATGGAAGATCTCAAGGAAAAAAGCCTTGAAAGAGCTGCCAAATTAGTCTTAGGGTTTTCACACACAAAGTTCCCCAATAAGTTCCACACTAATGACAAAAAATTGCAAAACTATATATAGACTTTCAGATCTGACGGCGTCACGTTATGGAGTGTGACGCCGTCACCTCGCCGCTTTTAGGGTTCCCGGATGACCTTCTTGACGCCGTCCCTCTTTAGCTCTCCAAAATCCGTTCTGGCTTATCAAGGCGTGACGCCGTCAGGATTATGCGTGACGCCGTCCCTCTTTAAATTAAGCCGTGACGACCTTGATCACATTAAAGCGTGACGCCGTCAGAATTCCATGCAAATTTCTCTGGCTTATCATGAGTAATTTTCACATCCACCTTTTCTTGCCAAGCCATGACGCCGTCCAGGGATAATCCTGACGCCGTCAAAGGTAGTTTCCAGCACAATTTTGAGACTTTGTCGTTTTCTTCACTTTTATGCTCCAAAAACGTCCAAAATGCCTCCTTTTCCAGATTTCTCCTCAAAAGTACCTAAAATGACAAAAGGAACGATTTAGGGCAATATTTGATCAAATAAATACGATTTAGGGCTTAAATGACCCCTTAAAAGCGGTACACTTTTCGCTTCATCAAATACCCTTACACTTGAGATTTGCTTGTCCTCAAGCAAATGCGCTTTTATTCTAATCAAAATACAAGTTAGGGGTCATTTAATGCTAACATAAAAGTAATTACAACAAATATTCGTTCCACTTTAATCATAATAAGCACGGAGATTACAAACTAGCACCTCACAAGTTGTGTTTAGATACTCACATCTCTCAAGTGTCATCAAAATAAATCTCATAAATGAAAACGGATAATATCTCTCACTACCTATCATAGCAAATAGATTACCATAGGCTTGGGAAAGGATCGAAAACCTCCTCCACTAGGCGTAAGCACCTAAGATAAACTATCAAAGAGGGCTTTTACATGGGTTATAACGTTAGGTGTAGGGAAAAGGAAAACACGGTTTTGTTGGATAAAGGATATTTTACTGGTGGCGAGTTAAAGATCTTGATCAATTACATGTACTATACAATGTTGCTAAGCCAAGACTCGACTCGATCTTAAGCTAAAAACAAAATAACAAAAACATAAAATAAACATAAAATAAAACGGGATGGTAGTCCGTATGTTTTTTCTACTTTTCTTTTTCTCATTTTTTTTGTATTTTTCTTGATTTTTTCGATTTTTTTTTTTTTTTTTTTTTTTTTTTTTTTTTTTGCATACACTTTTGCCCTACCATCCAAAATAATACATCATAGGGGCGTTGCATCCCCTTACACTTGAACTTTTACATAACTTTACAAATAACTATTCTAATGACTCGAATTAAGATAATCAAAACACTTGGAGTACTTTTAAAATATTTAGCACATATGGGGGTAATAAATGATGTTCTTCCCCATTACTCCATTACACTAGTACTTTACCCATGAATCCCAATCGTCCCAAAACAATATGTACAAAGATATGACTCGACTTAGCAACCATGTAATCAACTAGATAATTAACTTGGGTTTAAACAAATGTTGTCACAATAATGCACTAAAGATAAGTGCATACAAGGTAGGCTAAGGCGATTTGGGTGTACATTTTAGTGGGGTGTAAACAAATTCTTCCTTTAAGTAAAATGCTTAAAGGTCGAAACGAAAAGATAGGCTCTGAGGGGTGTACTAGGGGTATCGTGTACTAAAAATGAGTACAACGCAAAGGGTGTGGGGGAATTACTTGACCAATGTAGCCAATGTAATTATAACAAAAACACAGGTGTAAAACAATGGGTTAATCCTAATGCCTCTTATCATGTAGTAAATCTAACTACACGAATGTAGTCTCACTTGCGGCCTCGGAATGGTCCTAACGCAAGTTCTAGAATCTAAGTGCTACCGGTACACACATCATAGCATAAATGCTTTTCCTACCAATTCTAGGGGCGAACCTCACATATTTGGGGGTGGAAAATTTTTTAGTGGTACGGTTTTGTGCTAGCCATATAACTCCTATCCGTGAGACGCTCATTAAGATCAAAGTTTCACTCCTCAATGTTGTAAAAAAAAAATTTTAAATTTGGCACTAAAATTGCCCTAACAGGTATTTATCTCAGTTTTATTACACATCTACTATTAAACAAACAAAAATCAAGTGTAATAGCATTCTCTAATCGTACTTTTATCCCCCCTTACACTTAAGATGAACATTTTCCCCAATGTTCAAATAACAAATCTAAAAGCATAAAGTAAAAGAATGAAATCAAATACTCCCCTGATTCGCTCGGTGGATAATGAAGTAACACGGTTAGATCTTCTTCCAAAGTAATGTTGAAGCTCCATGACTAATGCATCGCCAAAAGCTTGATCCAAAACATTTCCTTGTCCAAAATAACCTGTTAAACCTGAGAAAACAAACACGAGAACCTGCATAACATCGGCGGGATAAAATCTATATATAAGGATATAATGCTTGTGGAATGATAACTTTGCAGATTCCTGGAGATTATAAGTTATAGATTTAATAAAAACTTTTTATGAAAACAAAACCTTCAAAAATTTTCAGAAAATTAAACCTGACGCCGTCAGGTTGTAACTCCTGACGCCGTCAGAAATGATCTGACAGAATTCTCATGTTACGTTTCCGGAAAATTTTTGGAAATTTCTATACCTTACTTCCTGGAAATCCTGCAAAACATCATTATGACTCGATACAAGCATTTGACTCAAACAAATACTAATATGTATGTTAATTTATTATTATTATGATTCATGTTCATTTGTGTTCTAATAAACCGATTTAGATTTCCCTTACACTTAACTTTTGCAAAATACCTTTATATGTAGTTAAGACGAAGTTAAAAACAAAATAAAGCATTTTCACAAATTACTTTTGAACATGAACCAATAAGAATAAAAATTAAACACACATACGGAAGCAAATAAAATCAAACAAACAAATAAATAAACACACAAAGCAAATAAAGCTTGGGTTGCCTCCCAAGAAGCGCTTTTCTTTATTAACGAGTCTTGTAGCTAGACTCAAAGTCACGTACATTACGTGACTCCATCACTGGTCACGGTTCCTAGGCCATTCTCATTTCTGGTTTTATATTCCGGTCCTAATTTCAAACAATCCTTGTAGAAACCGAATATCCTTTCCATAACATAGTCTACTCCTTTATTTCTATCCTCATCATTCCTATAGTAGACCGCTTGCTTGAGCTCCTTCTCAACATTTGACAAGTGTTGGAATTGTTCTATCTTATATGGCATTTGGTAGTTTACCTCATCGGTCTCATCCTTAAATCTAACTATCCCTAAGGAAGGTTCATAAGTCATTCTAGAGACCTCAACAAATGGTTTTCCAAAAACCACTTGAGTTAAGGATGCATCGACTATTGGGCGGATATCTTCTACAATTACAAATTCGGTGACATAGGTGAAGTTTCCTACATAAACCGGTAATCCCTTAACTCTTCCCGTGAAGTTACTTATCCATCCCTTGTCAGGGAACATCCTATACCCAAGTTGATTTTTCATTATCAAGTTGTAGTGGGCTCTAGTCATGATGTTTATGGGTGATCTAAGGTCGATGTAGGCTTTCCACACATGCAAATGTCCGATGTTGCATGGTATGTTGAGATTAGAAGGGTCGCCTATTTCTATAATTGGTCTACCTAGGAAGTATGGTGTCTCGGGGTCATCGAATAAGTTTGTATGATATGCGCGCTCTTCCTTAGTGGGTAGCCTATTGAAGTAGTCCTCATCATCATCTACTTCTTCAATCTCACTTGTCCTAACTTCCTTATCAACCTCGACTTTCTTATCCTCATCCTTAGGTTCACTATTATCCTCATTCCTATCAATTGGTTTAATAGTGACAATGTTGACAAAGTGGACGTGTTTGGATGAAGAGGGGTCTTTTACTTGGGTTCCGCTATTTGTGTTCCTAGCGTCCTTATGTGGAGGTGATAACACTTGGTTATTGAGAGCTTTCAACAAGTTGTCAATTTTATTGGTCATCTCCGTTTGTTGTTGATTGAATTCGGATTCGAATCTAGCTATCCGAGCTTCTTGAGATGCCATAAATTGAGACATCAATCCTTCAAAGTTATTGGTACTACCATTGCCGGAAGGATTGTTGTTGAAAGTACGGTTCGAGTTGGAACCGCTTGATTGGAAACGACTAGGTGGGTTGGAAGAATTGGTTTGTTGTGCGTTTTGGTTTTGTTTCCACCTAAGGTTCGGGTGATTTTTCCATGAGGGGTTGTATGAATCACCGTAATGGTTTGGCTTGGGTTTGAAAGTGTACCACTTATCTCCCGCTCCGTCGGTACGCGAGGATGCGTAGTCCACAAAAGCTTGTTCGGGGAGTTCCATGCAATCACGAGTGTCGTGGGGACCACTACATAATTCACATGAAGAAGTGATTTTGTTCACTTGGCTTGAAGGTTTAGGAGCCTCGTAGGATTTCATGAGAAATTTGACTTGGTCTTCAAGTTCTATGATCCTACGGTCGGAAGTGCTTGAATTGTTCGAAGGCAAAGATATTGCCTTGACCGTTTTATTCAAATCACGGGGATCACTCCAACTTTCGTTGTCATAAAGAGCAAGATCCTCTAGGAGAGCCCATGATTGTTCCGCACTTAGATCACGTAGCTTGCCACCGGCCGATTGGTCAATGGTTTGCCTCGTGGAGAGATTGATATGGTCATAGAAGATTTGGACTTGGAGCCAAAGTTCTATGCCATGATGAGGGACTTTCTGGAGTAAGTCCTTGAATCGAGTCCATGCCTCGTAGAGGGTTTCGCCTTGACGTTGTTGGAACATCAAGATATCATTCCTTAGCTTGGTAGTTCTTCCTGGTGGGAAAAACTGAGCAAGGAAACGAGTGGTGAGATCATCCCAAGAGGTGATGGATCCTGCGGGTTGACGTTCTAGCCATTGACTAGCTTGGTCCCGCAAAGAGAATTGAAAGAGACGCATTCGGGTCGTCTCTCGAGTGGCAACATCAAGGTCTATAGAATCAACAATTTTGAGAAAGTCCTTGAGATGTTGATTAGGATCTTCAGAACGAAGTCCATGGAATGCGCATCCGCTTTGCACCAACCGGATGGTGTCGGATCGCAAGGGTGTGATATTGGCTCCTTGAGCAAGCTCAATGGTGTTTCGATAGCCATGGTGGCTAGGACGGGAGTACTCTCCTAAAGTACGGGCTCTAGGAGGTGGTGGTGGTTGTTGTGGTGGTGGGTTGTTGGGATTAAAGATATTACCATCTTCCATGATGTCGAATGGTAATGGTTACGAACAAAGAAACGAAGAAAATAGATAGACTAAAGAAAACCTAGAAAAAGAAAATAAAAATCTCACTAGAAAGGAATCTAGTGAGTAGACCTATAAAATAAAAATTCAACCTAAACAATAACTATTCCCCGGCAGCGGCGCCAAAAACTTGATGCGTGGTTTTGCAACCTTACAATAGTTTTTACCTCTCGAGGGATCTCAAGAGGCTTACAACCCCACCAGGCAGTGTACCTGACCGATGTAGTATAGTGTAGTGGTAAGTACGGGGGATTGATCGTTCTCCACAGGGAATAGTGTTCATTAGGTATGAAAAATTACTCTAATAGGTCTAAGGGTGAGAGAAGATTCTTTTTATGTTTTTATATTTTTATGAAAGCAAGTAAAATCTCGGGTTTGAAAGAGTGGGCGGAATTAGTTGCTAGTCAACTAACCCAAATTACTACGAATGCAAATAAAATAAAATAACAAAAATGAAAATGTTGGTGAAAACTTATGTGGAGGGAAATGTGTTTACTTAGATTTCCTTACTCCCTAACTATCTTTTACCGGTTGATTAGTGTGTATTAGTTGCGTGGATGACGGGTGTATTCCTTAATACCATTCGTGGGGTGGCGTACGTACTTCCCCAACTCTACAAGCTCCTACTTCACTCCTATGTCGAGCCGGCTAGGAAGCTCCTAACATGGGATCACTAGAATTCGCTTGTGCATTAAATACAACCATAAAAACCTTTAGTACGCATTGGTTCATGTTTCTTAAGACGTTCAAGCAAGTTACCGAATAGGAAGTTAGCCAGTTTTCTTAAGCCTAACATAGATAAACAATCATCCAATACAACTAATAACACACTAATAACCAATAATCAATAGCTAGGTTTCATTAGATCTAAGCAAACACAAGATAAATCTAGCCTAACATGTTAAACAAAAGACAAGAATAAGATAGAATCAAACAACACATAGACATATTGAATGATTAATTGATAACTTATCTTCAATGTAACATAGAAGATCTCAAGGCAAAAAGCCTTGAAAGAGCTGCCAAATTCGTCCTAGGGTTTTCACACACAAAGTTCCCCAATAAGTTCCACACTAATGACAAAAAATTGCAAAACTATATATAGACTTTCAGATCTGACGGCGTCACGTTATGGAGTGTGACGCCGTCACCTCGCCGCTTTTAGGGTTCCCGGATGACCTTCTTGACGCCGTCCCTCTTTAGCTCTCCAAAATCCGTTCTGGCTTATCAAGGCGTGACGCCGTCAGGATTATGCGTGACGCCGTCCCTCTTTAAATTAAGCCGTGACGACCTTGATCACATTAAAGCGTGACGCCGTCAGAATTCCATGCAAATTTCTCTGGCTTATCATGAGTAATTTTCACATCCACCTTTTCTTGCCAAGCCATGACGCCGTCCAGGGATAATCCTGACGCCGTCAAAGGTAGTTTCCAGCACAATTTTGAGACTTTGTCGTTTTCTTCACTTTTATGCTCCAAAAACGTCCAAAATGCCTCCTTTTCTAGATTTCTCCTCAAAAGTACCTAAAATGACAAAAGGAACGATTTAGGGCAATATTTGATCAAATAAATACGATTTAGGGCTTAAATGACCCCTTAAAAGCGGTACACTTTTCGCTTCATCTCATGGCAAGGCAAATTATTATATTTGCAGCCATGGCGGGGCAAATATGTAGTTTGCATTTTTATGAGGCAATGATGAATCTAAGGGTGGTAATCATATTTGCAGCCATGGCAAGGCAAATTATTATATTTGCAGCCATGGCAGGGCAAATATGTAGTTTGCAGTTTCATGAGGCCTAGCCCCTCATAAACCCCATATTAGCCCAAACCCACCTCCTGCCGAATACATATGTATAATGCAGCAGCTGCTGTTTTGTTGCCTTCGTTATATCTACCCTGTTAAGGGTCTTAAAATTGAGGAATGTCCATGTACAGCTATGCCATAAATTAGCCTGACCCAATTTTTATCAGATTAATGTGTAAAGTTTGTTGCTTTTAGTGAATTAGGTTTTGTTTATTGCGGTAATTTGATATAGTTGGTTAAAGTTTTTGTGGATGCTAAGACTGATGTTCTTTCCATTGTGGCAAGGAGATATTTATATTGGTGTTGCAAATAATCATATTTGCAGCCATGGCAAGGCAAATTATTATATTTGTAGCCATGGCAGGGCAAATATGTAGTTTGCAGTTTCATGAGGCAATGATGAATCTAAGGGTGGAGAATACTATAAATGAGAACAACTGATTATCAAAGTTGTGATTGATCGTGCATAGGCGGGGCAAATGAGTATATTTACAGCCATCACAGATGTTTATGCTTTCTTCACTTCCCACCCTGTCTGAGCCTTATAAAATGTATTCGGTAAGAAGTTGGTTTGGAGTGACATCAGTGAGCTATTATATGCTATTTTATGAGACATAGGTACTGCTTCTTTTTTTGTGTTTTTCAGGTTAAAAAAAATCCATGATCTCACTGAGCTATTATATGCTATTTTATGAGACATAAATTTAATAAAGTATGTAATCTATGTGCCAAAAAATAGCATTTAATAGCCCAGAAAAATTGTGAATTTTTCTTTACGCACGTACTGTTGGAAGCTGTAACAAAGGACAAGTAAGTTGTAGAAAGCACTCCTTTTTTTTTTTCTTTTTTTTTTTTTTTTTTTTTCAGTTATAAAAGCATTTTGTTACTCTTCGTTTGTCCAGGTCAGCCACATTTCCATTGACTTAGAAGATCTGTTGATAACTTCTTGCAAAAAACATCAAAGTCTTAAATATAGACGTGACGTAAGTCAGAATTTGATCAATGAGATAGTTATCTGGTCTGTTTGACATCGTTTATTGGGTATGCGTTTTACTGATGATTGTTCATCTTTGATGTAGGTTTCTTTGAAGACCGAAAGGGAGAAGAAGAAGGAGAAGTACTTCCCATTGAGGAAAGTACCCCTCGAATATCTCAGGTTACTTCTAAACTAGTTCAGTTATAATAATGATGTGTATATAGGTATACATATAAGACATTTTCTTATCTTGAAACATTATTCGTCTATCTCGCATGACATGTAAGATTAAGGGCATAAACTGTGAATCTGTTGGAAATCTGCATCTGATATATACGTATCCTATCTTTATAAACTTTAGATAATTAGATACTGGCTTTGATTCCACATCATATTTCAAATTACATTTATTATTCAGCCTAGTGTGACCCCCGTTGATGAGTATGCTGCACTGATATATTATTCAACCTGGTGCTATTCAACCACCATCTTCTTGCTCTAATAAATTACATTTATTATTCAGCCTAGTGTGACCCCCGTTGATGAGTATGCTGCACTGATATATGCTGGAAGGTGGGGAATCCATGGTGCTTCTCTTCCAGGTAGAGCAACATTTGCACCAGGCAATGTTGGATTTGCAACTTTTGGTGCCCCGCGTCCTATGGAGGTTTGTGCAGTGTTTTTACATACTACCGAAAATTTACTTTATTTCAACCACCATCTTCTTGCTCTAATGGCTGAATGCTTGTGCTATGCAGACTCAAGTTGTCAGTGATGATACCTGGAAGCTTGTTGACAAAATTTGGGAGACAAGGGTTCAGGAAATTAGAGATGGGGCAATAAAAGAAACTGAAGCAGAAAAGGAGAAGCCACGGGTTTTGATTGCCAGCCATTTCCTGTGATCATTGTCACCTTGTTTTGTGGTTAGTGTCTACTTATCTGCAAATGTAGTGTTAGTAAGAGGGTTAAACGAAACACTTTAAGTATAAATCAAAAGGACGCTTGAGAGGTTTATTTTAATTCATAGACTTCTAATTGCTAAAGCCATATAGGATATGAAAAAGGGTTGATTGCCTAAAATGGAATACAGATTCACATTCAATTTCTATTTCAGGTAATCAACTTTGTTTTTACCTATAAGACCCTGGTCTGTTTATTAGAAATAGTTTTATTCTGGCTCGGACTTCTTTTGCAACTTCTGCTCTTTAAACTGGACAATTAATTGGGTTTCTTTCTTTCTTGGTGACTGAGCAGCGTCTGATGAGTTCTGGGTCATGTGGCGAAAGTTATGCGTCTGATGAGTTCTGGATATGCTGCGACATTTGTGAGAGGTGGTTTCATGGTAAGTGTGTGAAGATCACTCCAGCCAGAGCCGAACACATCAAGCAGTACAAGTGCCCAACATGCAGCTACAAAAGAGCCCGTCCTTGATGCTGTATCTGTATCGTGGTGTTCTTAGCTGTGTACTCTAGTAGTCTCTAACTGCATGTTTAGTTATGTTTAGCAACGATAAACCTGGTTTATAATTTTGTATTATCAGGTTTTTAATATATGAAATGCGTTATTTTGATATTTGTGTTTTTAATTTTGTATTATCAGGTTTTTAATTGTCATTTAATAGAAAATTAGGAACTGAAAAAAATTATTTTAAAAAAAAAAATTAGGTTATGACTCGCAAAAAGGAGAGTCATAAAACGTGGGTCATAAATGCGCGTCATAGAGGGATGACGCATAAATGTGAGTCATGAAGCTTTATGACTGGTCCATCATTGACTCGCATTTGCGCGTCATAAAGCCTCTTCTTGACTCGCATTTGGAGTCAAGAATAGCTGTTTTTCTAGTAGTGTTTTAATCATCCTAGACATGATTTCATTGAAAACAATTAATCTTAATCCAATTTAAATAGGAAAATTCGGACAAGATTATGCAATATAAGTGGGTTTATGAAAATCCTAGGTTTAGGGAATCATGTAGCTACTACATTGTCTAATCCTAGTCCTAATTTCACAAAAGTTCATCAAAAATTAAAAATCCTCAATTCGAATTTATGCATATGAACAAACCCTAGACTCAAATTGAAAAGAAATTAGACATAGATGACTTACAATTTGTGTTGTAGTGTTTGGGAATGTTTGATTACAATGCCTTGATCTTGATTAGCAAGTGAGTAATTGGATTTTGGTGTTTGTTCGGTTTGTGACAGCAGGAGGGAATGAGTTTGTTTGTTTGAAATGAGTGTGCAGAGGAAAGTGGAAGAAAAACGGGCATTTTCTCAGATACACGGTACCACGGTACTACTAAACATTAGTGGTGCCGTGGGTCTGTAAGGCCCATTTTTGTTCTGTTTCGACTCTTGACTGATTAATCTTACTTATTTAGCAAGACTTTTTGACGCGAGGAAGAAGTTTATACCTAATAAACTTTTTGACGAAAACGATTAGGCGGGAGGACAGGGAATGACCTTAGTATTTCCAAGGAAATAACCAATATGTCATCGGAGGAAAATAGGATTGACTTTCAGTATTTCCCGTGAAATAAGTAAAAGTCGTGAGTTGAGATTTGGAGAATGACTACAATATTTCAAATGAAATATTTAATTAGTCGGGATACAAGACGTAAGGAATGACTTAATATTTCCAGTGAAATATTCAAAGGTCATGTGACGAGACGTGGGGAAATGACTTAGAATTTCAAGTGAAATGTCTAATAGTCATGAGAGTAGTAAAAGAGATGACTTGAAAAGTCATGAGGCGATACGTCGGGAATGACTTCAATATTTCCAATGAAATAATTGAGTGGTCATTAGAAGGACGAGATGAGTGACTTAATATTGAGTAAGTCACAAGATAAAACATAAGAGATGACTTTAATACTTCCAGTGAAATATTGAACTAGTCATGAGTGGGATGATACGGATGACTTAAGAAGTCATGAGATGAGACGCAAGAAATGACTATAATATTTCTAGTGAAACATTTACAAAGTCATGAGATGAGATATGAGAGATGACTTCAATACTTCCAAAGAAATATTCAAATAGTCATGAGCGGGATGTGAAGGATGTGTTGGTTAGAATATCAACGATGTTGTCCTTAGAGGAAAACTTTTCCAAAGAAAAGATTCCTTTTTGGACATTGTCGTGACGGAGGAGATGACGTACTTTGATGAGCTTCATTCATGAGCAAACCATGGGGTTCTCGGTCAAGTCTATTTGCATCTCGGCTGTTACTCATCACTGGAGTGTTTTTGAGATGGACGCCTCATTTGATTGGAGCTTGTCTCATACATAGTGCTTGTTGTCATGCCTTTCTGGCGGTTACGTATTCGGCTTCGGTTGTGGAGATAACAAGAGTTGATTGTTCTTGAAGAATCAAGAAGTTAGGCAACAACCTATGAAGGTGCAAACTCCACTCTTTTGCATTCCACATTCTTTCCCGCATTAGCATGATTGATATAGACAACAATTTGTATATCAATCCCCTTGAGATATCATAATCTCAAGTGTATAGTGCCCTTAATGCATCGGAAGATACATCAAACACTTTAAGGTAAGAAGGTTAAGGATCCTTCATACAAGTGGGCACAAAGCCAGACACTAGACATGACAATAGGCCTACTTGCCGTTAGGTAAACCAATTTACCTATCATGCCCCTAACCTAGTGATATCCGCACACTCACCTTCATCGTCTCTTGTGAGATTAGTTTTTGCAGATATGGGCGTTAATGTTCATTAAGATTTTTTTAAGCTATGTATCTTTATACATATAGTATACTTAAGTTTATGGGGATACTTTCTTCAGGTAGTATTATATACGGGCTAGGGAAGAAACTTGATTCACTCATCATTGCTCATCTCATACTTGTCACGCATGATCTTTGAACGATCATTGTACATTTCTGGACAAGTTGAGTTTGTCATGATGAGATGTGAATTTAGTTTTTGTGTTACAGTGCCTATCATGTTAGATTCTAAATACACTATATGCTTAGCATTTCTACTAACAAAGGGTGTTTTAAGAAAGCGTACCTGAGCCTGAGGTATTGGTCTTAAAACTCGAAGACTAGACTACCTTTGTTGAAAGCTAGACATATGAAACACGACTTGACTTTGCGTCAAAAGATTTGTTTGATCACAAATCATTCTCCATTTGTTAGACTTCAACTTTATTTACAACCATGTTTATCTAGCAAAACAGAAGTTCAAACATCTGGTCCCCAATATCTCATGGGTCCAAAGTTGTTAGTGCTAAACATCCTACGCATTCGCTGCATTTGTTTGGGATGTGAGAATGGAGGACACATTTCCCATGGTAGGTAACTTTGAGATTGACGGTTACTCCAAGTCACGGGAAAGTCACTTGGATGATTTTGTCTTCTAAAGTTACCTCTCGGTAGAGGAGTTCTAGACCGAGGTTTGGGTGAATTTATTTTTCTAGGTGGAGGAGTCATTGACCTAGAGTCGGGTTTTACAAATCCAAGTTCAGGAGCTGACGTGGATTTGTAAAAGCTTTTGACTTCCTCTATGCTAGCAATAGGTACTTTAGTACCATCTACAACTATGTGACTTGGTTTAGGACTTAAGTTATTTTTCAAGATTGACCCAATTCTGACTTCAGCACCAGACGGTACCACGGTACCACTAAATTTAGTGGTTTAGGACTTAAGTTATTTTTCAAGATTGACCCAGTTCTGACTTCAGCACCAGACGGTACCACGGTACCACTAAATTTAGTGGTGTCGTCTGTACCTTTAGTGGTGCCATCACCTTCAGACTCAGAAACTTCAGGTTTTACAAATTTTACTTGTTTAGTACTACTTGTAGAAGCCTGGCTTGGGTCAAATCCTAACCCCGTATGGTCATGTTCATTAT
Source organism: Artemisia tridentata subsp. tridentata (assembly GCA_021014915.2). NCBI lineage: Eukaryota > Viridiplantae > Streptophyta > Magnoliopsida > Asterales > Asteraceae > Artemisia > Artemisia tridentata. The sequence continues at coordinate 328,856,505 of CP139508.1, read as the reverse complement.
ATCTAATGTTTTCAAGCATCTCATTAAGTGCTTTAGTTCCTTCTTCGAACTTAGTGATTCTCAAAGCATTTTCTTTGAGTTTTTCATTTTCTACTTGAAGACTTATGCATGACCCACATCCTAAGTCTACTTCTTTATTTTTCTCAAGTCTTTTGACTTGATCCTTTAGTTCTAAAATTAGCAATTCAAGATCTTGCAATTTTAATTTTAGTTTTGTGTTTCTACCTAAAATCTTAGAGCTAACCTCGCATAGTTTATTGTATTCGTCATATAACCTAGTGTCATCTATTGAAGAATTATCATCACTATAGTAAGAGGAGTCGGAATGTACCTCATTAGAAGCTTGAGCCATTAGGCATGTTTCATCGTTGGGCTTCTTCTCTTCTTCTTCACCGCTATCACTCCAAGAGCCTCCTATGAAAGCTCGTTGGTTGTTGGATTTCGGTGGTTTGGGACATTCTCCTATGAGATGATTAGAATCTCCGCATCTAAAGCATCTCCTATCACTTGTCCCATTCTTTTCAACTCGCTTCTTTTGTGATGTCTTCTTTTCATCACGAGGTTGCCTAACGAACCTACCTCTTCTCCAAAAGAATTTCTTAAAATCCCTAACCGCTAATGCATATTCTTCATCTTCACTATCGGAACTCGAACATTCCTCATCACTAGACTCCTTCTTGGCCTTTAATGCTAGAGATCTAACTCTCTTACTTTTGCCTCTAACTATATCGGATTCTTTCTTGATTATCATCTTGTGAACTTTCAAGTTTCCTATTAGTTCATCGAGTGACAATGTCGCCAAGTCCTTTGACTCTTCAATGGCGGTGACCTTTGCTCTCCATTTAGGATGTAGAGCCCTAAGAAACTTCCTAACATAATTCTTGCTAGAGTAACCTTCATCAAGAGCTTTAAGACTAGTGATAATAGTATTAAATCTAGCAAAAACATTATCTATTAACTCATCTTCTGAAATGGAAAATTGTTCATATTGTTAAACAAGAAGATCAATCTTGTTCTCTTTGACTTGATTATTACCTTGGTGAGTGACTAACAAAGTTTTCCAAATATCTTTTGCCGTATTACACATGAAAATTCTTTCAAATTCCTTTTTAGGCAAAGCATTGTAAATCATCATTTTAGCCTCATTATTTTTGGCTAGTTTTCTTTTAAGTTCATCACTTTGTTTATCATAAGAAACTATTTCATCCTTTTTAGTTTCCGGATTCATTTGAATCGGTTTAAAGTCACCCTCGGTAATAACATGCCAAAGATCAATGTCTTTTGATTTCACATACGTTTCGAATCTTGTTTTCCAATAAATAAAACAATCGGTTTCGAAAAGTGGTGGTCTTTGCATAGATTGCCCTTCTAGATATTTGTCAGAATCCATTGATCAATTCAAGTTTTAAAATACAATATACTTTAAAATCTTGACTGACGTGGCTTCTGATACCAATTGTGGAAAACTAGAAGGGGGGGGGGGTTGAATAGTTTTACCGGTTTTTAAACTCTTTTAAAATCTTCTTAAAAGTTTACTTATTAAAAACCTTGATTCGAATCTTATGTGTAATCAATCAACACCAATATGAACTACACACTAAACTAACTAATAATAAGTAAAGTAAGTAAAGAGAAAAGTTGGAAAGATCAAACTGGGACAAAAGGATTTATAGTGGTTCGGCTACGAAGCACCTCTTCGCCCTACTCCACTCCCCGAGTACCACACTCGAGAGTTTCAAGCACTATGTCAACAACCTCCCTTAAGGCGGAGAAAACCGTACACGTCGCTTATCCTATTTTTGACACTAAGCTAGATGTCGAGTGCTAATCTTAGCTAGCACCAATCTACCACGATCCACTTGATCAAACACTCAAGCCCAATGGCTTCAAGAGATCACCAAGATCTCGACACGATCACAATGATCAACACTCACTTGACTAACACTATCCTAATGACCCTTGATCTTCTTGATCAATCACACAAGCCTAATGGCTTCAAGAGATGTTCACTATCTCTTGTAAGATCACAATGATCTTCACTCACGCTCTCACAAAAGAAAAATGATCTTGATGTATGCTATGATACAATCAAGTATGTAACAAGTGTTACAAACAACCTAGCAACTATAACTCTTGTATCTTCTAGGATACCTTGAGTTCTTCTCTTGCACTTGAAGAGGAATGACAACACCTTGTATCAACTTGGATAGTTTGTGTTCTTCTCTTGCTATTGAAGAGGAATGAAGAGGATCTCTAAGTTGGATGATTGGATCACTCTTGAACAAAAGAAAAACTAAACTAAATGATCAAGAAAAGAAAATGGTGTGAGAGGTTTAAACACAGAAGTTTCTGTGTGTGAAAGGGTGCCTAAAATCTGTAAAGTGGGTTGGTATTTATAGGCAAAGAAAATCTGAACGTTACAGGTGGACGGCTCCACTAAATCACCCACGGCTCCACTAAATTTAGTGGAACCGTGGAGCCGTCCCAGACAAAGACGCTCCAAATTTTGTCTTTTCTGGTGAAAACTTATTTGGGGAAGTTTGGAGCTGATTTTGGGGGGAAAAATAGCTGTTATGAATTTTAAACTTATTTTTCCATTAAAACATTTCTTAATTATTCAAAAATAATTTGTCATGTATATTTTTGAAAAAAATGTTTTGTCACATTAAAATGTGAAGTCTTAAAACCAAAATTTACTTCTTTGATCATTTGTCAAGTTTGTAAATTTGTTCTAGAGTGGTTTGCGTAGAAACGGGATCTTCCGATTAAAAACTTGTTTACGTTAATTTTAACGTAACGTGATTTCACATTTTGTCATCCTCAAAACGTGAAGTAATCGAAAGATATAAATAACGTTTTTAGAACATTATTTGCATCAACAAACCTGATGTTTACGAACCGGGGAAAGGCTACACATTTTTTAAGTTTGTTGCCATATATAAAAAAAAAGTTTATAGATCAGACCCCTTCCCCCAACGATACCTATTCCAATTTCCATCGTGAACAGAGCCCCACTGCCATAAATGACAACCCCACCTTCTTTTTATAATTTAAGTCGCTTTATACTTCAACAACTAAGATTTAGATTTTATAGATCATTTCTGTCATAAAGCGGCTAAAAGTTCACCTGAGAAAAACTGACAATGACAGGAAGAATATGTGCAACACAGTCTTGGGGTTCCAGCAACTTGCCAAGAGCAGCACAACCCTCGACAGCAAGCAAACGAACAGAATCTTGATCTATAGGAAGACAAAATATTCATCGTAACGATTACTTTAAACATATTTTGTGAATGTGACTATGTGAGAACAACCTTCAACATTTATTCAAGAATATATGTCTACATTTCGGGATTAAAAAGCATAGCATAAATTTCAGTGTTCATCAATAACTTCGTCCAGAACCAATAACTAAGAATTAAGAGATTACTGACTACTTGTATCATATGAACATTTCAAAGGCTGCAGGAGCGTGAAAGCCAAATGTCTAGGAAGCAAAATGCACCCTATGGTGAGGGATGCTTTGGACAGAAACCAAAGAAACCAACAGCACCCTTGCGGGTTGCTGTGGTACGACACCCACAAACGAATAACCACAACGACAACCCCTTCCTTCGGGGCTGTCGTGTAGCAAGCCAAACAAACACCACCTGTGGTGGTTTTATTTCCAACCGAGGGCAAAACAAACACAAATTAACAGGTTTATTCTAGCTAAAAAAATACATAAACACAAATTAATCACTATAAACTTTTGGCGGCGACATGTCCCCGCTAACACATAAACAAAAAAAAAATAATAATAATTAATAAATAATAATACCTCTTGGTCTCAACAGTGGGCTCTCGTTTGTGGTCTCAGCTTGGTCTCGATTGGTCTCGGCTGTAATGTAGTCTCGAAAGGAAAAAAATAAAAAAAATTAATAAAAATCAAAAACTAATAACAATTAACACAAAACTAATAACAAAAATTAACAATAAACAGAATTAACACAAATTAACAGCAGTTAATAAAAATTGAAAAAAATAACAAAAATTAACCTGTGTATTGTGGTGAAGATGAGAGTAAGAAAGGAGAAGAGAATAGAGAGAATCAAAGAATGAGAGGGGTTTAGCAAAGAATGAGAAGGGAGAAAGTCGATAGTAGCAGCAGCAGATGAGTGTGGGTGTATTGTGGTGAAGATGATGGTGCTGTGGTGAGATGGTGGTGATGTGGTGGTGCTGTGGTAGTGATTAGTTGTGTTGGTGGAGATGGTGGTGATGTGGAAGTCGATGGTAGCGCAGCAGCAGATGATCGAGTTTTTTTTTTTTTTTTTTTTTTTTTTTTTTTTTTTTTTTTTTTTTTTTTTTTTTTTAAGCAAGTGTTAAAGCAGATCTGATAATAATGGAGGCTAGGTTTTAGCTATTACATTCGGCGGGGACATCTCCCCGCTAAAAGAAAATTTGTATTTTAGCCAATCTTCCCGCTAAAAGAAGATTTGTCTTTTAGCCAGCCTTTTTGGCGGGGACAAGTCCCCGCTAAAAGTTTTAATTATTCGCCAAAACCTTTGGCGGGATAAAGTAAATGCGAAGAGGGAAAAACAAATTTTTTTGTGAAATTTTTTGCGGGGACATGTCCCCGCCGAAAGAGTTTTATCTAAAAAAAAAAAAAAAAAAAAAAAAAAAAAAAAAAAAAAAAAAAAAAAAAAAAAAACTCACTAACTCAAATCAATATTAATTCTTTTAAATCTAACTAAAACTTTTCTAAATCATATTTAAATGAAGGCTCTGCTGGGTTGTTGTAACTATGCTCTTTATTTAAGTATGGCGGGATGTTGTTGAGTATATTTGATGTCTCTGAAGAAGTAGTTGGCCATAAATTGAATTATGTACTCTCGTAACAATTGAAATAAAGAGCTAGCGAGACCTTTGTGTGTATTGGTTCCCGCATGCATGCAATAGGACTCTATCTATCTAGGCTGATCTCTCATAAATGTGCACGAGATATGTAACGAATGAGTAGAGATGATATGGTTGTACATGAGATGTTTAACGAACGAGCCGAGATGATATGTTTGTACATGTGATGTTTAACGAATGAGCCGAGATGATATGGTTATACATGAGATGTTTAACGAACGAGCCGAGATGATATGTTTGTACACGAGATGTTTAACGAATGAGCCGAGATGATATGGTTGTACATGAGATGTTTAACGAATGAGTCGAGATGATATGGTTGTACACGAGATGTTAAACGAATGAGCCGAGATGATATGGTTGTACACGAGATGTTAAACGAATGAGCCGAGATGATATGGTTGTACATGAGATGTTTAACGAATGAGCCGAGATGATATGGTTGTACACGAGATGTTTAACGAATGAGCCGAGATGATATGGTTGTAATCCACTGTTGTGTTAACCTATGTCCCCGCCAAAAAATGTTATATACTCGCTTAAACCATAGGGACCAAAGAGAAACCCTGATTTTAATTTGTTTTACTTATCCTGAAACCTCTTTAATAACATCTTATGACATTTTTTTAATTGTTTTTATAAATAACATATCTGTTGTGTACATATATATCAAGTGTCTTGGTTACTGATAACACATGAAATAAAAATTATACAACATAAATTCATAGAGAACTTTTAACTGTGCGATACACTAATCATGTTTCTGAATAATGAGATTAGAATGTCCAAAAGGTACACAAATTTTAAACATCTAAAATTAAATGAAAGCTCTGCTGGGTTGTTGTAACTATGCTCTTTATTTAAGTGTGGCGGGATGTTGTTGAGTATATTTGATGTCTCTAAAGAAGTAGTTGGCCATAAATTAAATTACATACTCTCGTAACAATTGAAATATAGAGCTAGCGAGACCTTTGTGTGTATTGGTTCGCGCATGCATGCAACAGGACTCTAGCTATCTAGGCTGATCTCTCATAAATGTACACGAGATGTTTAACGAATGAGCCGAGATGATATGGTTGTACATGAGATGTTTAACGAATGAGCCGAGATGATATGGTTGTAATCCACTGTTGTGTTAACCTCTTTTGGTGGGGACATATCCCCGCCAAAAAATGTAATATACTGTTTTCGTAAATTCTTTTGGCGGGGACATGTCCCCGCCAACAAATGATAAACCTTATCCTCTTTAATATCCAAAAAATCTTATCCAATATCTACATAAAATCCAAAAAATCTTATCCAATCTCTATCTTATATTCCCTCCCTCTCTCATTTGCAGATCCAATCTCTATCTTATATTCCCTCCCTCTCTCTCACAACAACAACAACATCACCTCCATCACCATCGAGCTCCACCACCACTGGCGACCACCACCTTCATCCCCCATCACCACCTGATAACATCAAACCTCTTATCTTCACACCAATTTCAAAACCTGAGATGCAGCCATATAATCCTTTTATGTGTTCTTGTGGAACAGGAAATATGAAACTAAGAACATCACATCAAGAAGATACCTTTGGATAGAAATATTATGCATGTCCTCTTTCGTAGGTGAACAATCATACATTTCTTATTTATGTAAATATACAAACAATCGTAACCTTTCCTTATTATGTAACAGCCAAGAGAAAAAGATCATGGATGTGGATATTTTATGTGGAAGAGTGAATTTGATGACCCGTTACGAGTAATCTCTTCTGCTTCAACATCTCAAGGTGATGGATCTGCACCAACAGAGTGCTCAAACTGTAATTCCAAAGATCTTAGGATAAACATGCTGGAATTACAAAAACAGGTGCTAGAGACAAGAGTAAACATGCTGGAATCACAAAAGCAGGTGCTAGAGACAAGAGTAAGGATGCTATAGGCAAGACTTGAAATGGCAACGAATCCCGACGACCCCGACCACGCATGTCAGTCGACAGCAATACTCCGTGAGCTGTTAGGTGACTTGGACAATCTTCATATGTAATGTTGTTGTTGTTTAATAAAATGTTGTTGTTGTGAAAACTTAAGTATTTCACGAGACTTCTTTAACGTCATTGATTTGTGTTTTTCTGTATAAACCGATAACAATTATATATATGTGTTTTTCTGTATAAACCAATAACAATTATATATGTTGTTGTTGTTGTTGTTTGTGTTATTGTTGTTGTTTAACAAAAGTACTAGTTTCAACGCTCCTTTTGACATGTAGTAAATTACTTCCAATGATCCTTATTAAAGCACTGGTTCAATCTCAACACTTGTTCACAAGCCAAACATTTCCTCATCTCATCTTAACCACATACATTTCATACAGACTCACACGAAACAACTTGACAAGCAAATGAAACAGATCAAACGAAACAACTCGACAAGCAAACGAAACAACTCAAACGAAACAACTCGACAAGCAAATGAAACACACGACATATACCATAACAAACATCGCCCATTCATTTTTTTTTATTTTTTGCTGCTACTTCCCACTTTGCTAGAACCTGCACCATCTTTTCCCTTCGTTGCTTTCCTTTGCTTGATGAAATGTTCAAACAAAGCTTTAAGATTTGTTATCCTATTTCCCTGATCATCAAGTGTGGTATCAAACGCGCTTTCTCCTCCAACATCATCAGCTTGAGCGTCCAACATCTCTCTATAGTACGGCTTTTTCCTCAACCATTCTAGAATCTGGTCTCTCATCCACGGGCTAATGTTCTTATAAGAACCATATTCATCATAAATTTCATAGCCATATGTATTAAGAACTTCATTAAAGAGACCCTCCGTCGATAAAACCATTGACCACTCCTCTTCCGGTGTGTAACGATCCATTGTTATGTGTGCTTTGTAGGAATTAATGATTTGGTTATTTGTGTTTTGCCGATTTGAGGATGATCGGTTAGGTTATATATAAGTAAAACCTTGGTGGGAAAAATTGGCACCAGCACTTTTGGCGGGGAAAAAGCTAAAAAATATTGGCGAGATAAAGTAATCTTTTAGGAGGAAAAATGGTTAACACTTTCGGCGAGGATACGTCCCCGCCAAAAATATTACTGTGCATGTAAACTTTTGGCTAGGATATGTCCCCGCCAAAAGTAAGGGCGGGAAAAAAACCCGGGAACAATTAAGAGTTCCAAGTTTTGTCAAAATTTGTCAAATATTGAAACCACTTTCGGTGGGGACTTGTCCCCGCCAAAAAGTCACGTTGAAAATTTAGTAAACGGTCAGCGAGACTTTGTGCCAGCTCAGCGACGTTTTTGTCGTTTAGCGACATTCGGCGGGGACATGGGCGTCCCCGCCAAAACCACCCGCGCCCGTCCTCTCTTTTGTTGTAGTGGGCCTAAGGCGTTACATACAGGAGTTAATACAGTGTTAGGTAATGAACTAACAAACATGTGTTGAAACGCTCTCAAGTCACTTTCAAGAACTAGACCAATGTCTCCTAGCATTGAAAGTGTTTTTAAGTTTCTTTCTAGCTTATCTCCTGGTAATAAGTGCAACGGTCCATGTTTACCTTACATCATCTTAAAAAAAATTACATTTTGTAACTTAATAATCTTATTATAATTTACGTGATATCAGATAGCATAAAATTTCTAATATATCTCAGAAAGTTGATAGACATGCTTACCCTCTCTTCTAACTCACTAAGTACGCAGTGTTGGAAGATCAATCCGTTCATATTATGACTTTTTGTAAGATACCACTGACCGCTTAGCCGAAAGCTCAAGCTTTAGCATGTAGTTGTGTGTAGCAAGGTGGTGGTTCAAGGTTCTCATGGATCAAAATGTTTTTATGTTCGAATATTGAAGGCTAAACCTTCATTTCGATATTAATTGAATGCACTTATAATTGTTTGTGCTCATCATGTAGTATTGGGTTTTCACAGGTTCCATACTTCAAGTTTCCAGGATCATTAAATAATCAAACAAGCATCATGTATGAATCATCATCAAGAATAATAAGAGAATAAGAGAATGGGGTTTGAACCCTTATAACTGATATATTATTAACGAATGGGTTAATGTTTACAAATGAATCCTAACCTATTTATATTACATGAAGCGTTGCCTCCTAAACGACACACTGTTTCATCAAACGTTGTGATTGTTATGATGAAACCGTTTAATAATAACTAACTAACTGCTGCGAATTGGGCCCTGATTGGGTTAACAGATATGACCCATATTGCAGGCTACTAACTTGACCCATTACATAAATAAAACATACGAATTAACATTCTAACTATAGTCTTAAACTTAAATAGATAAACATTTGATCTAACAACATTAAAAGGCTAACAATTTCCCCCCTAATGTTTTAGCATCAAATTCTCTTGAGTGATCTTCATTGTTTCTTCAAGCAACGTCTAAAGTTCATTGCTGTCTTGACTGCCATCATGCTGTCTTCTTCATCATCTCCAAGACTAACACTAAAATGATTCTGACTTGTCTCTATTGCTCCATCCTTCACTGCACTGTGCATCAACATCGATTTACATGCACTATCCTTCTGGCCTGGTGAGTCCTCTGCTGCTTAGTTTTACCCACTTCTATCGGCTCTTCTATGCAATTTCATGGTAGACTACAATGAGATCAACAAACTTCTTATAACATGCAATCGCAACTGCTTCATCATCTTTGGTATCTAGTCCTTGAAGTTTTGCAATCATTCCATACTTATCACTCAAAACCGTGTACCCTTTTCTCTTTTCCTTCTTTGTTCCACACCGTATTTCTTCCAACAACCCTTTAATACCTAGCGGTATTCTTCTATGAACGAGTGATCAATTCGTCCTTGTTTCAATGTTCGTTGTTGTTCTTGTATTGCTAACGCTCCTAAACAATCTTGATTGTTTATAACCGGTATTCTTTTCAAAGTCTACCCAAGCAACGCCTTTTCAAAGCTTTTTTTCTGCGCTTCTTCTTTTTCCGAAAGCAACCTTGTTGCTTTTATTCCTTTTCCTTCTTAATACCCGACGGTATTAATCCAACGTCTAAACAAAATGATTTGTTTGTCGTTCCGCTGTTGCTTGTCTCCTTTCTATGCGTTGTACCACAATACTCTTCTTTCCTATTTTTGTAAACCATGGCGAAAAACCAGACTTCAATCTCGATGCTTTTGAATCTTGAGTGATGATCAAAAATCATGAATTGTTGTGTTGTTTGATTCCTCGTCGCTCTGATACCATATTGGGTTTTCACAGGTTCCATACTTCAAGTTTCCAGGATCATTAAATAATCAAACAAGCATCATGTATGAATCATCATCAAGAATAATAAGAGAATAAGAGAATGGGGTTTGAACCCTTATAACTGATATATTATTAACGAATGGGTTAATGTTTACAAATGAATCCTAACCTATTTATATTACATGAAGCGTTGCCTCCTAAACGACACACTGTTTCATCAAACGTTGTGATTGTTATGATGAAACCGTTTAATAATAACTAACTAACTGCTGCGAATTGGGCCCTGATTGGGTTAACAGATATGACCCATATTGCAGGCTACTAACTTGACCCATTACATAAATAAAACATACGAATTAACATTCTAACTATAGTCTTAAACTTAAATAGATAAACATTTGATCTAACAACATTAAAAGGCTAACAATTTCCCCCCTAATGTTTTAGCATCAAATTCTCTTGAGTGATCTTCATTGTTTCTTCAAGCAACGTCTAAAGTTCATTGCTGTCTTGACTGCCATCATGCTGTCTTCTTCATCATCTCCAAGACTAACACCAAAATGATTCTGACTTGTCTCTATTGCTCCATCCTTCACTGCACTGTGCATCAACATCGATTTACATGCACTATCCTTCTGGCCTGGTGAGTCCTCTGCTGCTTAGTTTTACCCACTTCTATCGGCTCTTCTATGCAATTTCATGGTAGACTACAATGAGATCAACAAACTTCTTATAACATGCAATCGCAACTGCTTCATCATCTTTGGTATCTAGTCCTTGAAGTTTTGCAATCATTCCATACTTATCACTCAAAACCGTGTACCCTTTTCTCTTTTCCTTCTTTGTTCCACACCGTATTTCTTCCAACAACCCTTTAATACCTAGCGGTATTCTTCTATGAACGAGTGATCAATTCGTCCTTGTTTCAATGTTCGTTGTTGTTCTTGTATTGCTAACGCTCCTAAACAATCTTGATTGTTTATAACCGGTATTCTTTTCAAAGTCTACCCAAGCAACGCCTTTTCAAAGCTTTTTTTCTGCGCTTCTTCTTTTTCCGAAAGCAACCTTGTTGCTTTTATTCCTTTTCCTTCTTAATACCCGACGGTATTAATCCAACGTCTAAACAAAATGATTTGTTTGTCGTTCCGCTGTTGCTTGTCTCCTTTCTATGCGTTGTACCACAATACTCTTCTTTCCTATTTTTGTAAACCATGGCGAAAAACCAGACTTCAATCTCGATGCTTTTGAATCTTGAGTGATGATCAAAAATCATGAATTGTTGTGTTGTTTGATTCCTCGTCGCTCTGATACCATATTGGGTTTTCACAGGTTCCATACTTCAAGTTTCCAGGATCATTAAATAATCAAACAAGCATCATGTATGAATCATCATCAAGAATAATAAGAGAATAAGAGAATGGGGTTTGAACCCTTATAACTGATATATTATTAACGAATGGGTTAATGTTTACAAATGAATCCTAACCTATTTATATTACATGAAGCGTTGCCTCCTAAACGACACACTGTTTCATCAAACGTTGTGATTGTTATGATGAAACCGTTTAATAATAACTAACTAACTGCTGCGAATTGGGCCCTGATTGGGTTAACAGATATGACCCATATTGCAGGCTACTAACTTGACCCATTACATAAATAAAACATACGAATTAACATTCTAACTATAGTCTTAAACTTAAATAGATAAACATTTGATCTAACAACATTAAAAGGCTAACATGTAGGACATCGAAGAAATGCCAGATTAGAGATTACCAGTTCTTGTGTCAACAATGTATAACTTTCATCGTATGATACAGAAATATCCTGATTTCAAATATGGAGGGCTACACCTTCACATCGATATTGATTGCACTTTTAATTGTTTGTGCCATCATTTACGACGACATTGAAGAAACGTGATAAAAGATAACCATTTCTTGTGTCAACAATATATAACTTTTATCGTATGATAAAGAAAGAGCCTGATTTCAGATTAAAGATAACCATTTCTTGTGCAACCAGCCAACCACGTATAACTTGTATAAAAGTTTGAAGTGAAATTCCATATTTTAAACACTTTATAATGAAAGTATTACACTAGTGCAACTTTTTCTGATAGTTGCGTTAGTGATGTCGTATTGATAGAATTTAAGTGGATATAATGAATTTGTATCTTTCTACGCAAATATATTACACTAAAACATTTATAAATTAATAATGTTGGGATCAAAATATTTTATTAATTTAATGAGATATTATTATATCGATAAATTAATAATTTATTAATTTAAATATGTTTTATGTATTGCTTTTAAATTTACAACTCTAATATACTAGTTATAATGTATACTAGTTATAGATGAAAAATAAATTAGAAAAAAAAAGTTCCAATTAAAATTTTGTGAATTCACATTCACAAATTAATTGAATTTGTCAAGTTCATTGTTTTTTAATAGGGCAAATCACTTGAAAATGTAGTTAACTTGCCACTTTTTATGATTGTATGCAGCCATCTTTTTATTTTTCACATTCTGTCAATAAACTTTCAAAACTCGACCTTTGTGTGTACCGGGTGACCTGCTTGACCATTAACCGGTTGCTTATCCCACAAACATTTGCAGCGTTAGTCCTTTATACTAACGACCGTTACTCCTTTTATAAGTTTTCGTCCGTTCTCTTACGTTTTCGCCCATTTTTATACGTTTTCGCCCGTATTCTTACGTTTTCGCCCGTTTTCTTACCTTTTCGCACGTTCTCTTACGTTACTACCCGTTTTCTTAAGTTTTCGCCAGTTTGTATACGTTTTTGCCCGTTTTCTTACCGTTTCGCCCATTTCTTACGTTTTCACCCGTTTTTATACCTTTTCGCCCGTTCTCTTACCTTTTCGCCCATTTTCTTACATTTTCGACCGTTTTCTTACCTTTTCGACCGTTTTCTTACCTTTTCGACCGTTTTCTTACCTTTTCGCCCGTTTTCGCCAGTTTGTATACGTTTTTGCCCGTTTTCTTACATTTTCGCCCGTTTTCTTACGTTTCACCCGTTTTTATAGGTTTTGCCTATTTTCTTACCTTTTCACCCATTTTTTTACGTTTTCGACCATTTTTATACGTTTTCACCCGATTTCTTACATTTTTCGCCCGTTTTCTTATCTTTTTGCCCATTTTTGTCTGTTTTTATATGTCTTCGCCCGCTTTTATACGTTTTCGCCCGTTTTTATACGTTTCCCCCATTTTCTTACGTTTTCAGATGTTTTCTTTCGTTTTCGCCCTCTTTTATACGTTTTCGCCCGTTTTCTTATCTTTTTGCCCATTTTCTTACGTTTTCATCCATTTTTATACGTTTTCGCCCATTTTCTTATGTTTTTGCTTGTTTTTATATGTTTTCACCCGCTTTTATACGTTTTCACACGCTTTTATACGGGCGAAAAAGTCAGAAAACGGGCGAAAGCGTAAGAAAATGGGCGAAAAAATAAGAAAACGGGCAAAACATATAAAAACGGGCGAAAAGGTAAGAAAACGGGCGAAAAGGTAAGAAAATGGGAGAAAACGCTTAAAAGCGGGCGAAAGTATAAGAAAACGGGCGAAATGGTAAGAAAACTGGCGAAAACGTATAAAAGCGGGCAAAAACATTAGAAAACGGGTGAAAGGGTAAGAAAACGGGCAAAAGCGAAAGAAAACGGGCGAAAACGTATAAAAACGGGCGAATATGTAAGAAAACGGGTGAAAACCTATAAAATCGGGCGAAAATGTAAGAAAATGGGCTAAAGCGTTAGAAAATGGGTAAAAACGTATAAAATTGGGCGAAAACAGGTAAAAACGGGCGAAAACATAAGAAAATGGGCAAAAACGTATAAAAACAGGCGAAAACAATGCCATCGAGAGAAATTCACACACAGAGACAATAATTTGCCACCAAATAAAGTTTATCGAAACAATAATTCGCCGCCAAAATTTTGTCGAAAACTAGACACTGCTGCCGCTAGGCGCGGGTACTCGGCTAGTGTGTGTGTGTATATATATATATATATATATATATATATATATATATATATATATATATATATATATATACTAGTTTTCGAAGCCCGCCCGATGGGCGGGCATGACTTGTTATTTTACATTTTAATTTAATCATGTACGGATAATAGTGATCTTTTATAGTTATTTCTTATGTATTCACCCGAGGGCGGGCATGACTTATAATTTTCATTTTGAAAAAATACGTTAACGAAAAATAAGATATAAACGTACCAAATTTTTTATTGAATGCATTAAGAACGAAAAGAAATAAACGGTTATCGAATATGCGTGTTTGTGTTATTATATCCATGTTTAGAAATACCCGACTATCTAACCATGCACTGTTACAAAACATATCACTATTTTTAAAAAGTACACATGCGAGAATTGTATCTCCTATTTTGTCGAAGGCGTTTTGGACGTTTCTTTCCTAGGCAAACATTACTCTTAGATTATGTTCCAACTTAACAGATACAATTATTTTGATGAGATATAGCCATACAATAACGTTTAAACTCAAGAGATAAACTCTTGTGGCTCTATCTATAAGTTAACTTTAACATACGTACATTAACAAAATACGCATTTGGAATATTATGTACATTTAATTTAAAATATATCTAAAACATAATCTGAGACATTTTAACAATGTTACTCGTAGTAGGGTGTGTTTTTCCCCACTATATGGATAAACAAAAAGATGCATGTAATCAATTTTATTGATTTTTTATGTCTTATATGATGCTGTGTTGAAAAATTGTTTTGTAATGGTCGTTATTCTATTATTCAAAAGATGAATGAATAACATTAGCCATATCTTATCAACAACAGATGAGTATCAATATACCTTGAATACTAAATTCTCAGAAGCCTCATCTTCTTCATCTTCGTGTTTGCCTCAAGATGAATGAATGATTTTTGGTTTTGGCTTTTTAAATAACGTAATATTGTTCTGTAAATAAAAACATTAATACATTAATATTCGACAGGTTAATGCAATATCAATTATGACTTGCAAATTGTTTCACAACCTTCTTTAATTTAAACAAAACGCATTCAACAAAACCATTTGTGGTGCAAATATCTGAATATTTTTTACGACTGAAAAATCAAGGTGAAAAGGAAAAGAAAAAAGAAAAAACATCAAATGACAATACGTGATAAAGGAAAATCTATTATTTTTCTTGAAGTGTTAACATTATCTATGCAAAGTGACCAGATCGGATGAATCCCAATCCTTAGAAGTGTCAAGTATCTTTTAGCAAATGGGTAAACTTGCCAATTCTAATGGTCAGTAATACTCTCTTGCAAACATACCACTCACGATCAAGTATAAAATGTATTTATGTTTTTTTTCCAGTAAAATGTTGAGCTAGTGGGAAAGGGAAATGGACACAATATTGGGAGAAACAATTTTTTTGGCAGCTCTAGAAACATGCCATTATAATAGACATGTACATTTTATATATTTCTATAGAGAACTGAAGCATCACAAGGACTATTGAAGTCAACAAATTAGTCTAAATATATCTTCAGACTAAAACAATTTCCCAAAATTATTTCCTTATTCTCCAAAACTTAAAGAGCTAAAAGATAACGAACGATGGTACTAATAACTGATGAGAAAAGTACCTTGCCTTTAACCTCTCCATGTCTTTGAGTATTACAAATTACGAACCCATGCAAGCATCGAGAGTTACAAACACCACACGGTTTCCTTGTGGCTCAGCCACAATAAATGCACGAGATCTCAGCCAAAAGTGAATGCTATATGCAGTTTGAACCGAGTTGGCATATCCCATCATGTTGACATCAGCTGTAGGCCCAGTGATGTCATAGCTTCCTAACCCAACTAAGTAATTAGATGTAATTGCATGTTGTCGTTGTATGACAACCTGGAAGAACTCCATCACGATTCCACCAGCAGTCTTAAGGTATCTTATTCACTGAAGATAAAACATTCAAGAAAAATTGATAAAGAAATATGTACAAATTCATTGCTTATGCTATGCTACTACGGTTTGGGATAGGGCCTAGCGAGTCAGCAATTGAAGAATGCAGAGGAATATTTAAGTGAGTAATTACATAAATTCATGATTCAATGAAAAGTTTATGAAATGTCCCGCAAATTACTTTGACTGTATAAACAAATGCTCTAGACCCTTGGTACCGACTCTCAAGCATGTGTAGCATACGATGTCCATCACCATTACCGTCAAATAAAACTTATCATTCACTGGACACATTGTGCTCTATAGCAATAATAAGTATCCTAATGCTGCAGGCCCTTAAATGAAGAGGCATGTAATTCATTTAAAGAGCATTCGCATAAAAGGCCGCTCTACTTGTGATTATTTGGTCAATCCTTGTTTCATTTCTTACAACCTACCTGCAGACCAGATAAGATCCTTTGGATGCATATTGCACACTTAAGAAGAGACAGATTAGTTAAATCCTTTAGCTGTTGAATGTGTCCTCTTGGGTTCTGCTGTTGACAATCAAGTTCCAGATTGATACACAAACATAAAAAATGATTAGTTTGCCACTTCACATAAAACTGAATTGTTTTTTTAGTGTTCATAGCAGTATACGTGGATGATAATTTGATAGTAGAAAATAATGTCTCCAAATGAGCAAACTTAAAACTTACTTGGATGCACAATATAAAATCAAGGACCTAACCCCCAACGTCATTTCCATAATGTCTCAAAGCTTCTGATTAGCGTATTTCTTCTCCCGGTATATCAAAAATAAAGTTTCAAGCAGGATGCATATACCGTGACCCCAATCACCAAACATCAAGGCAAATAGAAGTTTGAAAGGAATCCGTAAACTTGTTTGTCCGGAAATACGCTGGAGGCAACTCTTTAGTGTTCAAAACCTGGAATATAGCCCCAACTTGTGAGTTTGAGTATGTTGTTGCCCGCTCCAGTGCATCTTGAATCTGCAAAAATGAATTAGATCATACTTGTGAGTTTGAAAGGTTCGTTTCTATTAACGTTTTTTCTATAAAGAATACAAAAAAAAAAAAAAAAAAAAAAAAAAAAAAAAGAAAAAGAAAAACCTGTTCTGTTGCATATATGGGACTCCACCCTTCAGCCACAAGACACTTCTTTGTCACGTCGATGATGAGCATATTTAGAGAGTGATAAATATACTGATGGTATTAGTCAATGGGTGTATATACTTAAGTTAATGGAGCTTTGATGTGAGAAAGATGCAACCGAGGCTGTATATTCATCTTCAACGAATTCAGCCGAGGCTGTTGTCACTTCATCTCAAGGATTCACCTTGTTCTTCAGAAATACCAAATGATATTGTCATGGGGTGTTTGGATGGCTGCTTTAAGGTTTCTGTTTTGTTGCTGTTAGGGGGTGTTTGGATGGCTACTAAGCGGTTGTGTTGTTATTGTCAGGGGGTGTTGGGATGGCTGATGTAAGTGTGTGTTTGGATGGTTGCTGTAAGGGTGTGTTTGGATAGCTGCTGTGAGGTGGTGTTTGGTTGCTGCTTTAAGCGGTCTAATTGGTGACTGCACCGAACAAAACCATAGCTTAGTGAAAAGCACGGCTGATCCAAACTCTATGTTATAGTCACCCGTTCCCCTATTAACTATATAGGCGTTGTTTGAGATTGCTTATTTAACAGCTTAATAGCTTATCTGTTCAGAAGCTTCTTATATGTTTATACTTATAAACATACAATCTTTTAATAAGCATTCCCAAACACCTTGTAATAACACATTTATGACATTTATGATATTGGGTCACATAAATGACCCATTTATGTACAAAATCATATGCTATGAAGTGTGTTGTATCTGACGTTGACGATGTCTTGGAAGCCCCCAACCGATAGAAGATATGTAAAACAACCAGTAAACAAATACTAATAATTAGCAGGCAATTAATTTTAAATATGAAAATCTGCACATTTAAAACTCACACTACACTGTATTTTAAGTTATGCCATATAGAAAATAAAAAAATCCAAACGCACATTACCTGTGCAAGCAAACTTGAATCTTGTAGCGCCACTTCTTCGGCATCAATACAGAAGGAACCACCCTAACATTACACACAATTGCATAATACTGAAGCTTCAATCAAGATACACCAAATACAGAACACGCCCACAGAATTCGGAACCACAATTGATTACTGATACTAAAACTTTTTGATTTGACACCTGCATATTAATCACGATTTTTATCACTGCAATGAAACCCAACTAAATAACATAGGCTCAAAAGCGATAGTTTCAAAATATTACCCGAACTTCATGCTGAAAATCAACGAAGACTTTGGCCTGAGACTGTAACTTTCCACGAATGCTATATTCCAATCTTCCACAATCTACTTATGTTAGCATAAATTTCACATTTTAAGCATATACAAATGACAATGAATAATTATTTCAAAAAGGGAGTTATAACCATACCTTCACCATCCGTTCTTGTGAACGCAGATAGCCGAGTGCTAGAAATCATAGCCTCTGGAAATGTTAAACAAAAAAAAAAAGTTAAAGCTTAGATTATTAACTTTGTTAATGTAGCCAAATTGTGTTTAAATGGACCAACCTGCTAGTATCTAATTTATTTTCTTCGTAGGGTTTCTATCAGGTGGTTGCACGAAATCCTACTTTTTGACTCACAACAGCCGAGTGCGTTTAGTTATAACTATGTGATGTGCCATTACTTGGATAATTCTAGAATCTATACTAAATTTAACCGAAAGTGCTTATATTCATATATACGCTTATTCAAACAGCTTATTTTCACTTGCTAATAAATCCGAAACACCCTCAAAACTTCTTATTTGTAGCACCATAACAGAATAAGAACATAAACACTTCCAATAAGCAATACTAAACACCTAGTACCTAAAAATATGTTAAATTTATCATTTTTCATAACATTCGAACCACACTTTAACTTAAAACCCATATCATTAAGAATGTCGTTGTTGATATCTGGTCATGTGGCCGGTTTAGCAAAAGTCGCCATTGTCAATCGCGATCACAGGGGTTTCTTCAATCGACTACAAAAGAAAGACACTAACAGCTTAAACAATATTTACAACATAATATTAATCAACATAATATATTAGTTTATGCCTATCTACGTAGAATATGATACAGTCCTCTAGTCTCTTTCTTTTTTGGAGTAATGTAAGAAGAAACACGTTAAAAGTGACAGCGAAACGCTTGTCAATCTCAATGTTACAGTTTCATTAAAAACAATGATGATAGTTCCTTTGGTATACTATAACATATATTTCAGCACACATGAACAACAATTATAAAATAATGATGATAGTTCTGATTTCAGTCAAAAGAATGTGAACATCAATTAGAATGTAAGTAAACAAAAACTTACCACGGTGAAAATATACTCGTCCAGCTTGTTTAGATTTGTATCTATCACTCTGAAGGCATCCTTCGTATTATAATCAGACCATTGATGATCCCAAGTATTAACGACAAATATCCAACCTACAGATGATTAAGTAAGATATTAGTTAAACGGTTAAACCTTCCAATGATCAACTACTTTATGAGAAAATCACAGCTGTCTCTGAAGTCGGTTTTTTAAAAGCCCCTGGAAGAGATGTTCAAACGGAAGGTCACACATATTCAATAAAATTCACTCTTCCTAAAGTATGAGAAAAAATTAAAAAATAAAGGAAGAATTACTTACAAATATCATGTCCCTTGGAGCAGTCAAAACTAACCTATGAACAACTCATAACATATGTCATAAAAAACTCATCAACAACTCATAGCGTGTGTTCATATATTGTACTAAATACAATGTTCGATTTAAATACCTTCACTACGTGGGGTGTTTCTTTTTTTCTTCTATGATGTGGCTCTAAACAACTTATAATTAACATCCTGCATCAAAAACTCATCAGCAACTCATAATATGTGTTCGTATATTGTTCTAAAAAATAAAAACTATGATCTTTTCTCTTCAAAGACATTATAATTATTAAATTAGGGTTTGTATGATATGGCTTTTTTCTATGTATCATTTTCTTTCTTATGGATCATAAGCCCAGACACGTATTCTTGTACGTAGTAAATGGTTATGAAACTATATTTAAGGAAAAGATATGTATAATAAGTTTTAAAAGAGATAATTACTTGTTATCCTATATATACTTTGAGTTAAAAAATCTAACCAAAAAACTGAGGTGGTTCATTGGTTAAGATACCACATAACATCTGGAAGGTTATGTGTTCGAATCCCAAGTGTTGTTTTTTATAAAACACACGTAAATTATTAACCACTACACCAAAATGTTATATTTGGGACTAGCCAAAAATTTGGGCATGGCCCATGTTTTTTCAATAAAAAGGCGGTCAATGAGATGTTGATAATTTGAGCAAAATGGGACGACAATGTCGTCCCATATTTAAATACATATTATTTTTGACATTTTAATTGAAACTTCCCAAAAAATAAATAGTCCCGCCAACAAAATAAGTCCCGCCAAGCAAAATGGGACGATAATGTCGACCCATTCTGCGTGCATTTGTTTTTTTTTTTATTTAAAAACTTTTTAAATCAGTTTTTATTTTAAAATCAATATTAAAACTTTTTTAAAAACAGAATGAGACGACAATGTCGTCCCATTTTTACTAAACATTTAAAATTGCTTTTTTTATCCAATAATCTATTTAAAAATACTTGTATATAAATTAATTTTAGAAAATTATTTGCTTTAAAATTATATGTTAGTGTAAAAATTAATTTTAAAAATTACATAAATTAAAAAATTTACAAAATCAATACTTTACTATTTATCAAAAATATTTTTGATGTGAAAACGTAATCAATATGATACGTATTTACAGCCTCGATATAGAAAAAATAATACGACAAAGGTGGCTTGGATGTATACTAAATAATGGGCCAATATGTCATTCCACATGCATTGTACTGTGGACTTCTAAAAGTGCTCAACAATATCATGCATTGTTTTCCTATAAATGCTTGCATTGTATAGAGCTCTATAGTCATTAGCAATTCATTTGTTAAACAGCTCTTATAAATTTCTTATAACCATGGCTCCAGTTTTTGAATTCCCACTTAACATAGGCCATTCGTTTAACATCTTGTGTACAACCATATGATCTGGGCTCATTCGTTAAACATCTCGGCTCATTTCATACAGACTCAAACGAAACAACTTGACAAGCAAACGAAACAGATCAAACAAAACAACTCGACAAGCAAACGAAACAACTCGGCTCATTCGTTAAACGAAACAGGCGAGTTAATAAACTGCTTTACGCCTGGTGAGACATTGTGGTTAACACTTGGCCCATAGTTAGGAATTGCATCTTTCAAACTAGAACAAGATAAGCTGGAACTTTGTTGTTGAGCACGAGTTCCATAATTGCTCGGCTCATTCGTTTAACATCTTGTGTACAACCATATCATCTCGGCTCATTCGTTTAACATCTCGTGTATAACCATATCATCTCGGCTCATTCGTTTAACATCTCGTGTACAACCATATCATCTCGGCTCATTCGTTAAACATCTCGGCTCATTTCATACAGACTCAAACGAAACAACTTGACAAGCAAACGAAACAGATCAAACGAAACAACTCGACAAGCAAACGAAACAACTCGGCTCATTCGTTAAACGAAACAGGCGAGTTAATAAACTGCTTTACGCCTGGTGAGACATTGTGGTTAACACTTGGCCCATAGTTAGGAATTGCATCTTTCAAACTAGAACAAGATAAGCTGGAACTTTGTTGTTGAGCACGAGTTCCATAATTACTCGGGTTATTCGTTTAACATCTTGTACAACCATATCATCTCGGCTCATTCGTTTAATTTGTACATGATTTTGGTTTGTTTTTGTATAAGTTCTTATGAGGAGTCGGACTAGGAGTAGGCGTAGTTTAATTTGTATTGTATTTGTTATTAGTAATGTAATACAAGTTAGACTTGACTTGTTGATCGCCTTAGAAAAAGGTTTTGTTGGTAAAACATTAGGATTGTAAACTACAACCTGTAAATGATTTTGGTTTGTTTTTGTATAAGTTCGTATTTGTTAGTTTAATTTGTATCGTATTTGTCGAATGCAATCGTGGATGAGTAATTTGGTATTGTATCATATTTCCGAATTGGTATTGCGGATATTGGTTGATTTACAGGTTGTGTAATTGTAGGTTTTTTCCGGAAAAAATTCCGGCAAAAACCTGGAAATGCAGGCTGCTGCCGCATTTTTTTTTTGTTGCATAGATAACAGAAATTGTTGACCCATTTTGCTTTGGCTGCCACATCAGCAGTCCAACTGGGTCTCATTTTAATTAATTCAAGCAATTTGGTACGACAATATCGTACCATTTTGTCCAAAATGTCGACCCATTTTGCATTTCTGAAAACATTTTACGTATTTAAATAAATGATTTACGGAAAATAAAAAAAGGGAAAAACATTTGGGACTACAATCTCGTACCAAATTGTCAAAAATGTTGACCCAAATTGCAACTCATTAGTTGACTGGGTGGTGGGCCCTTAAAATATGTCGTCCCATTTTATATTGAATATGTCGAGACAAATTTTTTTGGGACAAAAGAAATGGTAGTACCCATTTGTCTCGACATGTCGAGACATTTTTATTTTGTCTCGACCCCCCTTTTATATTTGTCTCGACATTATATTGTCGACCCAAATCGTCCCATTTTTTGTAGTGAACCAAAATTGCCAACATGGACAAAATCGATGACATGGAATAAAATGTGCTTATGTGGTATTATGAGCTATCATTAAATTCGATGATGTAGCTTTAAAATGGTCAAACGCCTCCTGTTATATATAATGTGGATATGTGTATATATATATATATATATATATATATATATATATATATATATATATATATATATATATATAGGGGCGTTATTGTGGTGTACAAGCTTAAAATAGATAAAAGAGGTACATATGTGGACCGTTGGATCAATCTTGATAGATGAGATTAGATATTAAATAGATGAGTGGCATAATTGTAATTAAGTGAAAGACAAATGGCTTTTGTGTACCAATTTTTTATAGGAGCGTATATCTTGTGTTGATGATCATTAAGGTCTCAGTTGCAATAAAAATTAGGTAGCCACAATTACTCAACCCCAACAAGTCAACCGGATATCATGCAATTCGGAATTAACATCATAATCCCCAAAATCGATCAATCAATAAAAAATCCCTAAATCTTCGTTCTACATTTTTTCTTTAAATACAGGTAGCAAAGGTGTAGTTGCAATCATAAGAAACAAGTATGGAGAATTTTAAACCTCAATTGATCGACAATTGGAATGCACAAGAAATAATGTTTGGTAATTGATACATTGTTCTTCTTCTTTTCTTTTTTTTTATTCAGTCTATAAAGATTATTTTTTTTATTCCATCAATACATTGTTGGTTTTTGGTTTCAGTCTGACGAAGTGGAAGGTTGTCAAATCTTAGACAACCAAACTATCGATCTAACTCTTGGCACCGACGAAGTGATAATGAGGAACATGAAACTATCGAACTAACTCTTGATGGAGATAGTGAAGACGATCAAGGTAATGTGTATTTCTTCTTATAAATATACATTTTTAATTATTGGGTTGTGAGTGAGTTGATTTATGTATGTTAGGCATTTTTATGTATGACTTGAACTGGTTGTGTAAGCTTCTTACCTAACTGATGTGTATGAGTTGAATGAGTTGTGAAAGGTACTTAGCTAGCTATAAGTTTCATATAGGTTTTGAAAACAAGCCATTCATCTGACCATGTGCGTTCGTTGTATATGGCTGGGTTTTGAAATAAGTTATTGGTTGATTAAGTCTGTAAGTTGCAGTAATATATTGTGTATTGGGTATTAGGTGTTTTGAAATAAACAAATTATAGTTGTTGTGTGGTGTAGCTACTTAGATATAATGGTGTATTAGCTACACATAGTTGTTTTTGTGTATTAGCTACGTATTGATGTTTTTAAATATAAGCTAGTAGGTGAGTATGTGTGCTAGTTAATTATGTGTATTAGGTGGAATAAACCTATGTGTGTGTAATGATTCATGTGTAGTAGTGGCATGAATGTGTATTAGTTGCTATGGATTCATGTGCATTAGACGGAATAAACCTATGTGTGTGTAATGGTTCATGTGTAGTAGTGGCATGAATGTGTATTAGTTACTTATAGTTGTGATACATGTTTTGTAATAGTTTGGAATGTGTGTCAGTTGATAGCAGCTTATGTGTATTACTTGATATCGTACCACTCATAAAAGAGTTTTAAATAAACTAATGTGTATTAGTGGATGACTTATGTGTATTAGGTTGTATGGTTAATGTTGTATATAAGAGTGTAATTTTTTTGTTGTCGTATGTGATCAATCAGATAATGGTGTGCAACTTGAAGGAGAAAATGTGGATAATGGTGTGGAGAATCCCGAAGCAATAGAAGAAATGGAGGTGAATCCGGATAAGAGGACGGAAAAGATGGGACCTAGAAGATCAGCGAATGGAAAAGGTAATTTATGTGTAAAGGGTGAATTTTAGTAAACTTATGTGTGACAACTTTTATATACGAGTGTTAAGTGTATCAGCTACTTCATATGTTTCGTGTTGTGTATAGGGGGGAATATGGACAATGACCTTGTAGCGGATAAAGAAACTAGACAAGGTGCTAGTTTGAAGAATGACGAGGCACATAAAAAAAAGGAGGTGAAAAGGGACAAGGGTACGAAAAAAATGGAACATGAAAGAGAGGGAACTGGTAAAGGTAATTTATAATAAGAGATATTATTTATGTGTGTCGTGTTTTATTTATGATTGAGTGGTATAATTTATGGAAACTTATTGTGTCAACAGGCAAACATGCAGCTGGCAAACGGAAAATGGAAACAGAAGCAGGAAAAGGGGAAAAATATTTGATAATGGTGAAATTGGAGATTTTAAAGGTAATTGGATTTTGTATTACAGTTTTATTGAATGCAGCAGGTGATAAGTGTGTATGTGTTTAAATATATTGATGTAATTTTGCATTTTATTTTGTGTGTCAGTAGATAAAGATGCTGCAGCTGTAGATGGACAATCAACGGACAATGATTTTGTTTCTCAGCAGAAAACAAAGATACCTAAAGTTACTGTGAGTAAGAAAAAAAAATTACCACAAAACGGTTTGAACAGAAAGTTAAAGTAGGATCAGAAACTAAAAAAGGAAAAAATAAAGCGGTTCCTAGTGTTGGTAGAATTTTATAGAGTACGCTTAAGAAATCCGCCAGGCAATTTGTTTCGCGTGATAACACAATTTTCGGATATTCAAAAAAAGGATGTAAGAAGCATGGGTTTTGGTGAATTGATCGAGTTTAAGATAAAGGATATTCTGACCCGTCTATCTTACTGGCTGTTAGACAGGTTTGATGAAAACACATGTAGTTTGGATGTAAATGGTAGGAGAATAAATATTACACCAGACATAGTTAAAAATGTGTTAGGTGTACCAAGGGGGGATTTACACATTCATACGCGTGATAATGCAGATTATAGGAACCCGTTAGTTAGGCAGTGGAAGGAACAATTTGGGGAGAGTGTTAAAAAGTATTACAATACTCATGTGGCAAGTGAAATATTGAAAACAAAACGAGGTGGGTGGATGTTTAAGTTGAATTTTCTGGTATTGTTTTTTTCAACAATTGGTGAGCTAAATTTGAGCAATACCGTCAGTATTTGTTTCCTACCGTGCGTTAACAACGAAGACGATATACTGAAGTTAGACTGGTGCACATATACAATCGAGTGTTTGGTCCGAACGAAAAGATCATGGAATCGGAATGCACATTTCAATGGTCCTGTAATACTACTACTGGTATGATATTTGTTATGTATTCGGCGTGTAGTTTATTTTTATTATATCCATTTTTTTTTACTTTGATTGTTAATTATTAATTATTAATTTGAATCACAGGTTGTGTATGCCACGTTAAATACACCTATCAAACACTATTCTTCAGAGTTGTTGCATAAACTCGAAGGAGACATGTTCCCAAACGAACGTGTTGATGTTGCAGCTGCTGATGATAGAGTTATCGATGAAATAATAGATGATGAGGGTAATCGTTGATTAATTTAATTCCATTAATATGAAATATACAAGTGTAGTAACGTGTATGTTAGTTATAATGTAAATTTGTTTTTTGTCCAGACCTTGATGAAGGTATAGGTTGTGAAGATGATGTGTTTGACGACAATGGCGGTGAGAGTGTACCCGAAGATGCGGAGGTACATTTTAGTGACTAATATAATGTTGTATTGGGTGTCTCGTAAATTTGGATCGTTAGAATAGATCGTAATACATAATTTATTTGTTCTGATAGGTGATGAAAAAGAATGTGTCATCATTTCTTAAAAGGGCTGGCGAACTTATTGATATGGCAGACCAATTGATAGTTAAAGGACTTGAGGATAATCCAGATGATCATGGGTTTATGGAGTTGAAGGAAATTAGAGATCGTTTGTTTGTCCCTCTTGAATACTCTCGTAAGCCAGAAGACAACGAAGATCCATATGATGAAGCATATAAGAATTTTTTTACACCAAAAAAATGTGTGAATCAAAAGGATAGTGGCACACCAGATGAATATATATTCCCGTTTACATAGGTATATGGGACGTCTACCGAAATAATTGCCATATTAGATGAAGTGTGCAAAGAATGGGAGAGAAACCATCAACAGAAACAGACGCGGCTTGATTTTGAAGATGATAAAGAGTTTGATTTGAATGTTACACAACCACCAGCAATGCAAGGAAAATGTGTTGGGTCCGTCAGTATCCAAGCATCCTGAAAACAGGATTTGGACACAAATTAAGCTAAGTGTTAAACAACCGTAAACACTATTAAGTAACTGAGTGAACAGTCACTCAGTGAGTTACCTTCAAGATGCTTAGGACTAGTCTAAGAAGAAAGATTCACCATTTAGTGAGGCGGAACTCCCTGAATGTCACTTAAGCCAAAGAAGAAGGTAATGAGTTCAGTGAGTGTTTGACAAGAACTAATTGAACCCCTAGTCTCCTCAACAACAATAAGTTATTGAAGACTAAAGACTGAAGGCGTAGACTGAAGAGCCAGAAGCCTGAAAGAAAGGCGCGATTAGGCGGGAAGAGTTTGAAGAGATAAGGAGTAGTCTTATCGGGCCAGAAGCGAACCTTCCCTAAAATGGCTAAAAGTCATGAAGTGTCAGAACTGACACTCGAAAGGACTTTTAGCCTATTCCTATTGGTTCTTGGAAATGACAAATACTGTTGTTGTTGTCAGACATGCTTGCTTATTCTCTTTGTATTTTAATCATCATTACTCTTTTATACTTGTGTATAAATAGGAACAGATGGAGAAAAGTGGGATATTTTTTTTGTGCATTAAAAGCTTAGACTTTCATAAAACCACTTTTCTCCTCCAAAGAGTAACCACATCCCTGTGACAGCTCAGTGGGTCTTATTGTTACCACTTAAAGCATAGCTTGAGTTTAGAGAGGAGACAACCCCATACCTTGTCTATTCAATCCCAAGTGTTTGTTCGGCAAAACACTTGGGTAATAGATTCTTTGATTGATTTCTAATAAGAATGTAAACGTTGAAAAACTTGCGTTTTTTATATTTACGTTTTACTTATCAGTCTTAATTAATCATTACATTAATCTTAGTCATAAACACAATTAGATTAACTTTGTAGTTACTTCTAAGCGTGTAAAGGGAACAACAAGTGGTATCAGAGCCTCTGGTTTATAAAATCTTTTCAAAAACTAAGAGTGCTCAAGGTTTTTATAACCAAGATCCTACTATGGCTGAAATTAATGTGCCTCAGCTCGTCGATAAAAAGGGTGGTAGCTTTTCAGCTGTTGCCCCCAGACTCGAAGCTGGAAAATTTAGCAAGTGGAAAAAGCGAATGCTTTGCTACTTGACTGGTATGGAACCATACTACATAACTTGTGTCAAAGAAGGTCCTTATGTCCCTAAGACTGCTGAGGGGCTAAACAAGCCTGAAGCTCAGTGGACCATTGATGAGAGAAGGGTGGTCAATCAAGACCAACGCCTGAAAAGCATAATTATATCTTGTCTTCCTGACGATATAATGGAATCAGTCATTAACTGTTCACCAGCCAAGCAAACTTGGGATGACTTGATTAATAGCTTTGAAGGTCCCTCAGATACCAAGGGAAACAGGATCATGGACCTGAAACTTGAGTACAATACTTTCTGGGCAATGGACTCTGAAAGTCTCTCTCAGACATATACCAGATACAAGACCCTGATAAACGAATTATCAAATGATGGTGTAGTTTTGTCTAAGCATGAGACAAATATTGGCTTTGTCAACAGTCTCCCTGAGAAGTGGCTAAACTTCTCACAGGGCCTCAGGAATGCTAATCACATTCAGACCCTTGAGCTCCCTAAGATCTATGGGAAGTTTGTCTATGAAGACAACTTAATCTCTAGGAGATACCCAGACTCAAAAGCTCTTGAGTCCAAAAAGACCCTGACCTCCTCACCCATATCAACTGCCATTTATTCTAATGGTGTTGTGCAGGATTTTCAAGAGGATTCTGAAGATGAGATTGCTCTTCTTGAAACTAATCCCTCAATGTCTCAGGCTGCTCACACTTCCAAACCTGTTCAGACAAAGAACAAAGTTCTTGTAGCAGAAGCTTATGACTGTGATGAAGAAGAGGTCTCCTCAGAAGATGAGAAATTAGAGTAAGTGCACTGATGGCACTTTTTGAAGGTGATCAGGTGGCTGTTGGAAAAAGCCATGCAAGGAATGGAGAATGGGTGAACATAACCATGAAGAAGGTAAACACTTTACTTTCAATGGATGATGATTCTAACTGGCAGTCCTATATGAATTATATTTGTGTAGATCTTAAGTTTGTAGAAGAACAAATTCTTAATTTGCTTTCAAAATATAACAATCTTGTGTTAGAACTGAATAAGTGTAGAGATGAATTGCTTGTATTAAAACAAGCCAAGTTAGAAACTATTACACTACAAATTCAAAACACAGAGATTTTGAAACAAAATCAAGCCCTTCAAAATGAACTTAACAAAGAAAAGGTTGTCATTGAAGGCTGGACTAAAAAGAACCCCAAAGTCTATGAAACTGTGAGTCTAATTCCTAATAATAACAAGAAAATTATAGGAATAGACCAACTCACTGAAACCCCCAGTGATAGTCACAGGGAAAAGACTTTTATTCCAGCTGGCATATCTTTTGGACAGGAAATGCAACCCAAGTCAAATGACTGGATTGTCAGGGACAACCCAGTCAGTAAGTTACCAAACTTTGAGACTGGAAAAATCTTGCTTCCTAAAAGTCAGGCTCTAAAAAATACGCTTGGACTCACTGACCAACCCAGTAGTACTGAGTCGGTCAATGAGTCTGAATCAGAATCATTCACACCACGCCCACCACTGAATATCCTTCAGGGTGCTGCACTATGCTCAGACCTCCCACCATTGGTCTACTCTCAGTATTCTCCAAAGGAGAATCCAGGAATGGGAAAAACCATCCTGAAAAGGCAAACCCCTGAAGTCTCAGTTCATTCTGATGACTCATCAACTTTAGTTCCTTCTGAAGTAAAAACAGAAAGCCCTGACTCAAAAATTGATCAGTTGGATTAGCTTGTCAGGAAGCTGAGTAAGAAGATTGAATCTTCTAAGAAACCTTCTCAATCCAAGATGAAGGAAACCAAATCAGCTTCCTCAAGCACCAAACCAAAACCCTCCAAACCCCTGAAAAGGTGTGAGCTGTGTCACTATACCAACCATTTCATTGATGATTGCTATAGAATCCTTTACTGCATGATATGCAAAAGGGAAGATCAGAGGACCTCTGATCACCAATCATACACAGCCACATCAAAGATGGCAAACTTTAAAGCACAGGCTTTAAAATACCCTTCTGATTCTAAACAGAAACAAAAACAAAAGGCCAAGCCTTTTGCACCTTGCCCTCACTGTGGCTTCAATGACCACCATCCTAAGAATTGTCTAATGGAAAACTGTTGTGAAATTTGTGGAGATCCCACTCACAACACCTCAGGACATGAGAAGGTCATTCAGACCAGAAGAGGTACGACCAAATCATCCTCTCAGTCTACTGAGTCCACCTCTGCAATCAAATGCAAAACCTGTGGTAGCTCAGTCCACTCAACCACTGACCATGAATCAATTGTTACTTTTAAGAAAACTACCAAAGTCAAGCCCTCCAAGATGAGGGGTCCTAGAAAGAACTAACTCAGTTTACCATTTGTACAGAGGCATGCCAGGGAGCCTGTTTGGCATCTAGATAGTGGATGTTCAAGGAGCATGACTAGTGTGAAAGAATATCTGCACAAATATGTAGAAGAACCAGGACCCAAGGTGATATTTGCTGATAATTCATCATGTCTCACTGAAGGTTATGGTTCAGTAAACTGTTGTGGTATAGTCTTTACTAGGATAGCTTATGTCAATGGTCTTAAGTACAATTTGATCAGTGTCAGTCAACTATGTTATGCAAAGTACATAGTTCAGTTTGATGATAAGCAAGGAACCATCTTCAATGCAAATAAGGAAGTTGTCTGATATGTGTCTAAAAACACATATGTATTACCCTGTTTAAACCCACAAAACGACCAAAAACACACAAATGACTCACAAAATGGTACAAATATCATGAAAATGTGTTTTTATGTGATTCAGGTACAAAAGATTGAAAAACAAGTGAAAAACACACAAAGTTTACACAATTGTCATTTTCAGTCCCTGGAGTTTCACAAATTGTCAAAATTAGTCCCTGAAGGTTTTAAATAAATGAAAAGTCAACTTTAGTCCTTGGATAATCAAACATGTTCAAAATAATCCTTGGATGAAAGTTTTCACAAATTGGCAATTTTTACCCCTCAAGTTTCAAAAATGGCAAATTTAGTCCCTGGGTATTTAAAACTTGGAATTTAACATAAAATACCCTTGTACTATTCATAACTTACAATTTGGAACATTTTGATAACTTTTGGGAAATTTACAATTTCACCCCTCAAACTTTGGGCAAATTACAGAAAAGGTCCTTGAACATTTGAAAGTTGTCAATATTAGTCCTCGGGTGTTTTAAAATGGAAAATTATATTTTAAACCCTTGTACTATTGGAACTTGGCAATATTTACCCTTGTGATAACTTTGGATAAATTACAGGTTTAGTCCTCAACTTTTCAGATTTTACAAGTTTGGTCCCTATGATTATCTAAAACAAAATCCGGATCTAAACACTAAACCAAATCCAATAATACCCAACTACCCAACCCAGCCTATTACCTAAACCCAATACCCAGTTACTAAACCCTTTGTCCAAGCCCAAAATGAAATAAGCCCAAACCATTATACTGAGTTTAACAACTCAGTCAAACAAAGTTTGACCCGTCTTCCTTATACCACCATACCGCCAAAACCACCCAGTCATCCCCCCACCTCACCAATACCACTCACCACCTCATCCCCCCTCCTAATACACGTTACCTAACAATCCAAAAGCATTAAATGCTTCTCTCCCACTCCCACTAGCTAAATCAGATAAAAATCCCATTTGCCACGTTTCCCGCCAAAAAACAAGTGGACGAATGAGATCAATTGAGAGCAATTCAATGGTGGGGATATGATCAGAGATGTCGACAATGTATTTCCCATTTTAATTATGTATATATAGAAGCTTTTGTAGCCTTTTATGGCAAGTAGTTAATTAGTAGCATAGTCGTTTTTAATTTTCAGTAGCAATAAATTGTAATTCTCATTTCAAGTTATCAATGCAAGTTTATTTCAGTTAAATTGTTCAAGTTTCAAGTTACTTAGTGTTAAAGTTCAGTGATTATCAATTTTCAAGTTATTGTGTTATTCGTATAAGCTATAAGTACCATTAAGTCACTATCAAAAGCTCTAAATACCCTTGTAATAAGCTTACATAAGCTTCTCATAGCTTCTTGTAATCTTATTTAGTATCACTCAGTTCTAAATTTCAAATAAGGAAATCAGTCAACGAAAGTCAACTCTGGTCAAATAAGCTACTATGGAGTTGATAAGCTGAAACTCTGGAAGGAAATGGTTTAGTGGTTCTGTGGAGAGCCTATAGGTTGTTCTTGGTTTCTAGTTCTCTGGTTCACTTAGCAATTCGATTGTAAGCTTTTCAAGTCATTTTTTTTAAATTCTTCAAGTTACTATAGAACAGCTTAAATAATAGCTTATTATTGTCTTTCATGCTTATTAGTAGTTTCTAGTGATATTCCATCAGTCTAATCAGTATTTAATACCTTTATATCAGTTTAGGTTAAAATCAGTTAGAAAAAGCCAAAAATAAGATAATATAAGCTAGCTTATTATACAGTTTCATTTTCAGTCACAAAAGTCATTTTGATAGCTTATAATACTTAGGGTATCATTAGAAGTAATGTTGTAGCTTATTTCCACCAATTTCAGTTCAAAATCCACAAAACAGTCCCCTAAAGGACTGTTTGGTTTAGTACTGTCAAACAAAGCAAACACTAGTTCACTGTAGCTTGACCATAAGCTCAAGTTTGCACAGGCTTTTCTCATACCTTAGAAGCTATTTTCAACATTTGCCAAGTCCTATAGCTAGATATTGAAGTTTTACATGGTCCTTGTGATTTTCAGTTCCTCAGAAGCTCAAACAAGCCAAAATTAGCAGCTAGCTTGTTAAGCCCTTGTTCTTGGCATTTTTGAAGTTAATTAGGTCCATTTAGTTTGTCCACCAAAGACTAGAACCTGTGCACAAGGTTTGCACACCAAAACAGCAACACAGACCAGATCAGCAGACTCAGAGTCTTTTGACTGCTGATCTTGCCCCATTTTAGGCTTATTTAGAGAAGTTCAT
Source organism: Artemisia tridentata subsp. tridentata (assembly GCA_021014915.2). Lineage (NCBI taxonomy): Eukaryota > Viridiplantae > Streptophyta > Magnoliopsida > Asterales > Asteraceae > Artemisia > Artemisia tridentata. The sequence goes on along the minus strand of CP139508.1, from coordinate 328,823,418 downwards.
GGCCTGCTTTTTGTGTTTCTAGATACCTCATAGTTCTATCTCACTTTTGCCCCCATTAGTTGGAATCTCAGTAGCTTATATAAGTGCTTAATTTGCCCTGCAATATTGGCATTTTCCTGAGTTTCTGAGTGGATTTTGCAACTGCTTAAGTGATAAATTTGCTTATTTTGTGGATTAGCTGTCTGATTCAAGTTGATTTGTGCTTATTATAGTAGATTAACCTTGTTCTGAGCAGTTGGTTAATTTTAGTGCTTATTAGCTTATATTTGGGCTTATTCACAAACTGCTTATTAGCCCAAATCTGCTTTTTATGCTTAGCCAACTTCCACTTTTAATTTTCCTAGCTTTCTAATATTATTTTAGACTTATCCTGAATTTTTCAGATTTTTCCTAAGTCATTTAATATTTTTAATCATTTTAATTAGTTTATAATAGTAATTAAATCATAATAAATAGAAAAATAATCAGAAAAATATAATTCCAATTTTCATAATTTTATTTTGTCATTTTTAATCTAGGAAAAATATAATATTATTTTTAGAACTTAAGAAAAACCAAAAATAGAAATATAGTGATAGCTTCTATTTAATAGAATTTATCTTTTTAAATTTTAATTAAGTAATTTTCATTTTTATAATTTTCTTAGCTTCTTTTCATCTTATAATATTTTTAGAAAAAGTTTTAGAATTTTCCTTGTTCATTTAGTATTTTTTACAAATTTAAATAGTTTAATTAGTAATTAAATAATAAATAATTAGTAATAATTAGATAAAAAGTTAAAAAAATATAATTTAAGTTTTTAAATAAGTTTTTAGTAATTTTACATTTTTAAGTTTTAAATTTCATAAATTTTATTTTTGTCTCATTTTAGCTTTCCCGTTACGCGTTTTAGTTTATTTTTTTTATTCGCGTTTAATTTTATTGTGCATATTTGTTTTAATTTGTTATTTAGAATTGTTAAAAAGCAAAATCAAAAGCAATCTAAATCATCAATCACTCTAATCCTAGCTTTTCACAGTTGCCCATTCACACCTCGTTGGGAAATGATCCAGGTGATCATTTGCCTGGTTTCACACTACACACGAGCATCCGGTTCTGAGACTGCATATATTTATATATATACGTTTTCAGACGGATCAAATTTTGGCTCCGCTGCCAGGGAGGTGTGCTGCAACAGTTGTGTAAGTTTTAGCGATTAGTGATTCGAGATCCTTCTATCAGAAGTTCCTATTTCCCAAAAAACAATATAAAATACAAAAATATTTTTCTTTTCTTTTCTATATATATTATTATTATTATTATCATATAAAAAATAAAAACACCAAAAAGATTTTCCGTTTTTCTTTGTTAATAATAAATAAACAATAAAAAATTACCATCGAGAACCAAGACAGAGTACTACCTAACTGGGGGTACGACCATAATACGTTCCCAAACCAAAGATAAAAACTTGCCTTTGTATCACTTGCGAATATCGGCTCACCTTTGATTGATAAACAAACTCTAACGGAGGTTCTAGGATAGTCTGACTTTAAATTGTCGGACTGAAAGAAGCGGGTTTTTAAGGAGCATTAATTGCCCACCTTTGCTTCTCCGCCACTCTGTGCGTTTATCTTTTAGAGAGCTACCGTACGCTTGTTGATTATTGGTTTAAGTTCACTTGTGTTTTGCTTCTGTCTTGTTTTAATTGGAATATTTTACTTAGTGCATGCGCACTCGTTCTTCCACGTCATCAAGCCCTTTACGTGAACTCGTAGAAATTCCGAGAAGACGTAATCGTAGACGTGCTGCCCAAATAGTCGAACCCGAGATTCGTACTGTTCTCACTGATAATATGGCAGACGAACGCACAATGGCTGAAATGCTCCAGGCACCCACCGAGGGTTATGGAGATGCCATCGTTTTACCAGTCATCGATTCTGATCATTTTGAACTAAAAACACATCTGATTCAGCTCGTGTCCACAAACCAATTTCACGGGTTTGAACGAGAGGATCCATATGCACACATTCGTTGGTTCAATAAGTTGACCTCTACAATCAATTACAAGAATGTGCCGCAAACAGTGATCAAATTGATGCTATTTCCATTCTCACTTGAGGGGGCAGCCCGGATTTGGCTGGATAAAGAACCCCCTCGATCCATTGAAACCTGGGAAGATCTCGTTAAGAAATTTGTAAATTATTTCTTCCCTCCATCAAAGACGACTAATCTAAAAAATGAAATTGCTAGTTTTCGTCAAGGTTTTGATGAAAATTTCGGAGAGGCATGGGACAGATTTAAAGATCTCCTAAGAAAATGCCCACATCACGATTTCAATGTGTTACAACAGATAAATACGTTTTATAATGGGTTGACCCAAAACGATCAAGATGCACTTAACGCAGCCTCCGGTGGCAATATCTTGAATCGTAAACCTAGAGAGGTGGTTGAAATTTGTGAAAATAAATCAAAAGTTCCTATTTCTAGAAACAAAGTGAATGTTCCTGTCACTCTTACTGCTTCTTCATCCGGTAACTCCTCAGAGTTAGCCTTCCTTACGGATTCAATGCGTTGTATGATGAAAGAAATGAAAGAATTAAAAAGTGAAATTCATAAACCGGAACAAATCAAAGCAATAAACAAAGTGTGTGAAACTTGTGGTGGCCCACATGCGTATTATGATTGTCAAGCAACCGATGCTTCTCTTTACCCAGCTCCCGTAGCTGTAGTAAACCAAAATCAATACCGTCCGCATGCTGAGACTCAGTACCGAGCACAGAATGCTATGGTCCCACCTGGTTTTCCACCCGTGCCAAATCATAATAATCAAAATCGCTTTGTTCAAAATCAGGGACAAAATTTCAACAATTCTCAAAATTTCAATCAAAACCGAGGTCAGAATCAGGGTAATTTTAACCAAAACCGTGGTCCAAATTTTAATCAAAACCAAGGTTCAAACCGAAATCAGACGTTCTCAAATGAGTTGCTTATGCAATTCATGAAAACCCAAGAGGAAACAAATAAGACACAACGTGAGACAAACCAGTTATTGGTTGCCCAATTAAACCAGATCAAAAAGTCTTTAACTGATATACCTTCTACCTCGGGAGGTCTCCCAAGTAACACTGTTGTCAACCCTAGGGGTGAACTCAAAGCTGTCAGTACACGTAGTGGTAAATCTCATGTTGAATTCAAGGTGATAAAGGACCCGGTACTTCCCACTAACAATGGAAGTACTAAATACGTCCAACCTTTGGTCATCCAACCTTCTGTCATCCAAAAATCTACACCCACAATTGCTCCTCAACCGTCTAGAATCGATCCTACTCTTTCACGATTTACGGTTAAAAGTTTGTCAACCAAACTTAGTGAGCAAAGATCAGCCAGATATTATTCCGAAATGCTCAATGCTGTTCCTGTCAGTGTACTTGATGACAGTGATGATGACGGAGATACCACTTTCGTCAAAGCTATCACCACTCGGAGTGGTGCTGCTTATGAGGGGCCAGCTGGCCCTATTCCTCCTCCGTTGTTTGAAATGGAAAAAGAGACGGAGGATACAACGGACAAACTGCAAATTCCAATCCCACAAAGTACAGCACATGTCCATCCTCCGGTAGTCCCGAAAAAATCCAAACCAGGAGTTGTCTTTGAGACTCCTGAAGTCATTGCTCCTAAATCCAAACCTTACATTCCTTACCCATCGCGCTTAAATGAGCAAAAGCTCCGTGAGAAGGCTAGTCAACAAATGGACAAATTCTTTCAAATCTTTAAAGAATTACACTTTGACATAAGCTTTGCGGATGCTATCATTCTGATGCCCAAATTTGCATCAACAATCTAACACTTGTTAAGCAACAAGGAAAAACTGATTGAAATGGCTAAAACTCCAGTAAATGAGAACTGCTCAGCGGTTATCTTGAAAAAGCTTCCGGAGAAGCTTGGAGATCCTGGAAAGTTTCTACTACCTTGTGTATTTCCAGGAATGGTTGAATGCTATGCCTTAGCAGATCTAGGTGCAAGCATCAACCTGATGCCTCATTCAGTATGGAAGAAACTTTCTCTTCCGGCTCTTACTCCTACCTGCATGACTCTTGAGCTTGCAGATCGAACCATAACTCATCCCTGCGGCATTGCCGAAGATGTATTTGTGAAAATAGGAAAGTTCCATTTTCCAGCTGACTTCGTGGTTGTTGATTTCGATGCTGATCAAAAGGTTCCTCTGATTCTTGGAAGAGGATTCCTAAAAACGGGCCATGCTCTTATTGATGTATTTAAGCATGAAATCACCTTGCGTGTGGATAAGGAAGCTGTTACCTTTAATCATGATCAAACTTCAAAGTACTCCTCTAATTATAATTCTGCATCGGTTAACCGAATAGATGTCATTGACATTGCTTCAGAGGAGTACTCTCAAGAGAGTGTTGATTATTTTCATAATTCTGTGAGTGGGGAACCCACCACATCTTCTCAACTTATCATAGCCGACTCTTCCCCTTCTCTCACTTCGGTTGAGGGAAGTGATCCCTTTTGGGATGAAGTCGATGCTTTTCTTGCTCTAGATAGTCCACTTCCGCATGAGGTTGATGATAACTATCTTGATCCTGAGGGGGACATTCTTTTTCTAGAAAATTTGTTAAACGAAGATTCATCTTCCCCTCTTCACCCAAAACAACTTCATAAAAAGAAAATCAAGTCAGTTAAAAAACCTGATAAAATTCCTGAGATCAAATTTAAGGACTTGCCTCCTCCCTTGAAAATGCAATTCTTGAGGAGGAAGTTCTTATATTAATTGCTGTTCAGATCTCTCTTCTTCCCTTCACCTACCCGGTGATTTCCCCTATCTTTCACTCATTTGGGAGTGAGGATATTACTTTTGACCCCGGCATTGTCCATATAACATTGGTTTAATGCCAGATATATCTCTCTTGGTGTGGAACTTTCATGTATTTCAATGTGTATACAAACATCTTGAATGAAAATCCGATGGAGATGGTCTCTTCCACTTACTTCCCCATAGACTTTTAAATTGCTTTTTCTCCCGGGCTGTTCAGGAACCCTTTGTTACGGTTGACCGTTCACAAGCGGTTAGCTTGCGTGATAAACCTGACTGTTCGGGAGGAATCAAATTAATTCGGGGTCGAGTCAAGCTAGCGACTCGGTTAATAAAAACAGTAGAAAAATATATGGGTTTTCACCCATGTTTCACCCTAGTGTGGGGGAGATGCCCCACATGTTGTATATATCTCAAAAAAAAAAAAAAAAAAAAAAAAAAAAAAAAAAAAAAAAAATTGTGTGTGTATATAAAATAATGGCTATTAATATTTCCCTTTCACGTTCTAAGTGTTGGTTTCACAACCGGTTCTTTGAATATTGAGGGCAATATTCAGTTCTAATGTGTGGGGGGGGGGGGAATTCTTGCGAATTTGATCAAATGTACCATCTAGTACCCCCATTTTAGCCAAAATTTTAAAATTTTTTCTCACTTAGAACGCAATAAATGGTTATCAGTCCGCCATGTCTAACCCACATAAGGATTGGCTAATCCGAGAGCAAACGGCTCTTGGTAAAGATGTCTCAAATCCGTTGATGGCTTACAATTTGCCCAAAATTGTATGGTATTCGACTCACCATATCCTTATAAGTGAAGAGTTGGCTAGCCCGCAAGGTTATGGCTTGTGGTTAAGGCAGTGAAAATCCATAATTGGTAATCAGCTCACCAAAGATAATATTGATAATTTATCTAAGAGTTGGCTAGTCCAGAAGCAAACGGCTTCTGGTAAAGACAAATCAAAACCGTTGACAGCTGATGGTTTGCTCAAAATCATTTGGTTATCATTTGTACCAAAGTTCTTACTTGAACTGAAACATTTGGCTACTCCAGAAGTGATGGCTTTTGGTAAAGAGATGAAACCCATTAAGTTTTTCATAAAAGATTGCTAGGGACTAGCAATAGTTTAGTGTGGGGGATTTGATATGTGTCTAAAAACACATATGTATTACCCTGTTTAAACCCACAAAACGACCAAAAACACACAAATGACTCACAAAATGGTACAAATATCATGAAAATGTGTTTTTATGTGATTCAGGTACAAAAGATTGAAAAACAAGTGAAAAACACACAAAGTTCACACAATTGTCATTTTCAGTCCCTGGAATTTTACAAATTGTCAAAATTAGTCCCTGAAGGTTTTAAATAAATGAAAAGTCAACTTTAGTCCTTGGATAATCAAACATGTTCAAAATAATCCTTGGATGAAAGTTTTCACAAATTGGCAATTTTTACCCCTCAAGTTTCAAAAATGGCAAATTTAGTCCCTGGGTATTTAAAATTGGAATTTAACATAAAATACCCTTGTACTATTCATAACTTACAATTTGGAACATTTTGATAACTTTTGGGAAATTTACAATTTCACCCCTCAAACTTTGGGCAAATTACAGAAAAGGTCCTTGAACTTTTGAAAGTTGTCAATATTAGTCCCCGGGTGTTTTAAAATGGAAAATTATATTTTAAACCCTTGTACTATTGGAACTTGGCAATATTTACCCTTGTGATAACTTTGGATAAATTACAGGTTTAGTCCTCAACTTTTCAGATTTTACAAGTTTGGTCCCTATGATTATCTAAAACAAAATCCGGATCTAAACACTAAACCAAATCCAATAATACCCAACTACCCAACCCAGCCTATTACCTAAACCCAATACCCAGTTACTAAACCCTTTGTCCAAGCCCAAAATGAAGTAAGCCCAAACCATTATACTAAGTTTAACAACTCAGTCAAACAAAGTTTGACCCGTCTTCCTTATACCACCATACCGCCAAAACCACCCAGTCATCCCCCCACCTCACCAATACCACTCACCACCTCATCCCCTCTCCTAATACACGTTACCTAACAATCCAAAAGCATTAAATGCTTCTCTCCCACTCCCACTAGCTAAATCAGATAAAAATCCCATTTGCCACGTTTCCCGCCAAAAAACAAGTGGACGAATGAGATCAATTGAGAGCAATTCAATGGTGGGGATATGATCAGAGATGTCGACAATGTATTTCCCATTTTAATTATGTATATATAGAAGCTTTTGTAGCCTTTTATGGCAAGTAGTTAATTAGTAGCATAGTCGTTTTTAATTTTCAGTAGCAATAAATTGTAATTCTCATTTCAAGTTATCAATGCAAGTTTATTTCAGTTAAATTGTTCAAGTTTCAAGTTACTTAGTGTTAAAGTTCAGTGATTATCAATTTTCAAGTTATTGTGTTATTTGTATAAGCTATAAGTACCATTAAGTCACTATTAAAAGCTCTAAATACCCATGTAATAAGCTTACATAAGCTTCTCATAGCTTCTTGTAATCTTATTTAGTATCACTCAGTTCTAAATTTCAAATAAGGAAATCAGTCAACGAAAGTCAACTCTGGTCAAATAAGCTACTATGGAGTTGATAAGCTGAAACTCTGGAAGGAAATGGTTTAGTGGTTCTGTGGAGAGCCTATAGGTTGTTCTTGGTTTCTAGTTCTCTGGTTCACTTAGCAATTCGATTGTAAGCTTTTCAAGTCATTTTTCTTAAATTCTTCAAGTTACTATAGAACAGCTTAAATAATAGCTTATTATTGTCTTTCATGCTTATTAGTAGTTTCTAGTGATATTCCATCAGTCTAATCAGTATTTAATACCTTTATATCAGTTTAAGTTAAAATCAGTTAGAAAAAGCCAAAAATAAGATAATATAAGCTAGCTTATTATACAGTTTCATTTTCAGTCACAAAAGTCATTTTGATAGCTTATAATACTTAGGGTATCATTAGAAGTAAGGTTGTAGCTTATTTCCACCAATTTCAGTTCAAAATCCACAAAACAGTCCCCTAAAGGACTGTTTGGTTTAGTACTGTCAAACAAAGCAAACACTAGTTCACTGTAGCTTGACCATAAGCTCAAGTTTGCACAGGCTTTCTCATACCTTAGAAGCTATTTTCAACATTTTCCAAGTCCTATAGCTAGATATTGAAGTTTTACATGGTCCTTGTGATTTTCAGTTCCTCAGAAGCTCAAACAAGCCAAAATTAGCAGCTAGCTTGTTAAGCCCTTGTTCTTGGCATTTTTGAAGTTCATTAGGTCCATTTAGTTTGTCCACCAAAGACTAGAACCTGTGCACAAGGTTTGCACACCAAAACAGCAACACAGACCAGATCAGCAGACTCAGAGTCTTTTGACTGCTGATCTTGCCCCATTTTAGGCTTATTTAGAGAAGTTCATGGCCTGCTTTTTGTGTTTCTAGATACCTCATAGTTCTATCTCACTTTTTCCCCCATTAGTTGGAATCTCAGTAGCTTATATAAGTGCTTAATTTGCCCTGCAATATTGGCATTTTCCCGAGTTTCTGAGTGGATTTTGCAACTGCTTAAGTGATAAATTTGCTTATTTTGTGGATTAGCTATCTGATTCAAGTTGATTTGTGCTTATTATAGTAGATTAACCTTGTTCTGAGCAGTTGGTTAATTTTCGTGCTTACTAGCTTATATTTGGGCTTATTCACAAACTGCTTATTAGCCCAAATCTGCTTTTAAGCTTAGCCAACTTCCACTTTTAATTTTCCTAGCTTTATAATATTATTTTAGACTTATCCTGAATTTTTCAGATTTTTCCTAAGTCATTTAATATTTTTAATCATTTTAATTAGTTTATAATAGTAATTAAATCATAATAAATAGAAAAATAATCAGAAAAATATAATTCCAATTTTCATAATTTTCTTTTGTCATTTTTAATCTATGAAAAATATAATCTTATTTTTAGAACTTAAGAAAAACCAAAAATAGAAATATAGTGATAGCTTCTATTTAATAGAATTTATCTTTTTAAATTTTAATTAAGTAATTTTCATTTTTATAATTTTCTTAGCTTCTTTTCATCTTATAATATTTTTAGAAAAAGTTTTAGAATTTTCCTTGTTCATTTAGTATTTTTTACAAATTTAAATAGTTTAATTAGTAATTAAATAATAAATAATTAGTAATAATTAGATAAAAAGTTAAAAAAATATAATTTAAGTTTTTAAATAAGTTTTTAGTAATTTTACATTTTTAAGTTTGAAATTTCATAAATTTTATTTTTGTCCCATTTTAGCTTTCCCGTTACGCGTTTTAGTTTATTTTTTTTATTCGCGTTTAATTTTATTGTGCATATTTGTTTTAATTTGTTATTTAGAATTGTTAAAAAGCAAAATCAAAAGCAATCTAAATCATCAATCACTCTAATCCTAGCTTTTCACAGTTGCCCATTCACACCTCGTTGGGAAACGATCCGGGTGATCACTTGCCTGGTTTCACACTACACACGAGCATCCGGTTCTGAGACTGCATATATTTATATATATACATTTTCAGACGGATCATTGTCCTTATTGCACCAAGAAGACAAGATGTTTATGTGTTAGACATGTCCAGTCTAACTCAGAATGGAACTTGCCTCTTTGCTCAGGCTACTGAAACCCTCAACTGGCTTTGGCATAAGAGACTCTCCCACCTGAACTTCAAAAACATAAACAATCTTGTAAAACAAAATAAGGTCCTTGGCTTACCATCACTTGTGTTTTCAAAGGATAAACCCTGCTCTGCTTGTGAAAAATGTAAACTTCATAGAGCATCCTTTAAAACCAAAACAAACTTTTCCATCAGGAACTGCCTTCATCTTCTCCATGTGGATCTCTTTGGGCCCATTAGTCCTAGATCTATTAACCATGAGAAGTATACTCTGTTCATTGTGGATGAATACTCAAGATACACTTTGGTTTACTTCCTGATCAAAAAGAGTCAGGCAGCTGAAACAATCATGTCCTTTGTCAGGAACATTGAAAATCAAAATGACATTAAAGTCAAAAAGATTAGGACTGACAATGGAACTGAGTTCAAAAACTATGAACTTGAATGTTTCTGTGATGAGAAAGGAATTTCCCAAAAATTTTCCTCTCCTTACACACCTGAACAAAATGGTGTTGCTGAAAGGAAGAATAGAACACTCATTGAATCTGCCAGGACAATGCTAAATGGATCAGTCCTTTCCAAACACTTTTGGACTGAAGCAGTCAAAACTTCCTGTTATACACAAAATAGATCCATCATTGTCAAGAGACATAGCAAAACCCCTTATGAGTTATTCAAGGGAAGGATCCCTGACATCAACTACTTTCGTGTCTTTGGGAGACCTGTGTTTATTCATAATCACAAGGATCACTTAGGGAAATTTGATGCCAAAGCTGATGATGGATACTTCCTAGGATACTCACTTGTCTCAAAGGCCTTCAAGGTGTTCAACACTAGGAGACAACAAACTGAGGAAACATTCCATGTAACCTTTGATGAGAGCACTGATGCAATCAATGTCTCTAACACCTCAGTTGAAAAAATAGGAATTGATGATTCATCAAGATACCCTCCTGATGATCATCATCCTGACAATGATCCTTCCACTCAGTACCAAGCAAATGCTGACATCTCCTACTACATCATCCCTCACAACCTTCCTTACCCAACCATCACTGAGTTTGTTGAAGCACAAAGAAGCACTGATACAATCCATCAGTCTAAACACAGTGCTCAGGAACCAAACAATCTCAGTGATCAGTCAACCTAATCAGACACTCAAGATGCTAAAAATCATCATGTGTCTGCACCAGAGCCCACCAATCAGGCCTCCTCAAGTTCTAATCAGTTTCCTAGACCTCAGGACAGTTGGACTAGGTCTCAGGATATAGAACTTGTCAATATAATTGGAGAGCCTACTGAAAGCATGCTCACTAGAAGCATGGCTGCACAATTAAGAGCAGCCTTTGCCAATGAATGCCTATTTGTGGACTTCATCTCCACAATTGAACCCAAAAGTGTCAAAGAAGCACTTACACATCCAAGTTGGGTTCAGGCCATGCATGATGAACTGGAACAATTTGACAGAAACAAGGTAATGACCTTGGTCAAATGTCCTGAAGATGTTTCAGTCATTGGCATGAAATGGGTGTTCAAAAACAAATCTGATGAAAATGGCATAGTCATTAAAAACAAGGCCAGACTTGTAGCCAAAGGCTATAATCAACAAGAAGGCATTGACTATTAAGAAACATTTGCACCAGTGGCAAGGATAGAAGCCATCAGGATCTTCCTTGCATTTGCAACCTACATGAACTTCAAAGTGTACCAAATGGATGTAAAAAGTGCATTCTTAAATGGCTCACTGAAAGAAGAAGTTTATGTTCAGCAACCTCCTGGATTTGAAAGTAGTGAGTTTCCTGACTATGTCTGCAAGCTTAACAAAGCCCTTTTATGGACTGACACAAGCACCCAGGGCATGGTATGAAACTCTCTCAGCCTTCCTGATCCAAAACAAATTTGTCAGAGGCAAGATAGACAACACATTGTTTATCTACAGGACAAATAATGATGTCATACTTGTACAAGTATATGTTGATGACATCATCTTTGGCTCAACAAGTTATAAACTTTGCAAACAATTTGAAAAACTGATGGCAAAGAAATTTGAAATGAGCATGATGGGAGAACTGACTTACTTCCTTGGACTGCAAATCAAGAAGACTGATAAAGGAACCTCTATCAGTCAAAAGAAGTATGTCAGAAGCCTACTGAAGATGTATGAGCTCAGTGACTGTGCCTCAGTCAAAACTCCCATGGTTCCACCAAACAACCTTGGTCCTGACCTTACTGGAAAACCAGTGAATCAAACTCTTTTCAGAGGAATGATTGGGTCACTGATGTATCTACTTGCATCAAGGCCTGACATCCAATTCTCAGTCTGTTTGTTTGCCAAATATCAATCTAACCCAAGAGAATCTCATCTCACAGCTGTGAAAAGGATACTCAGTTACCTGAAAGGTACTACAAACCTTGGATTATACTATCCAAAATGTTCAGGCTTTGATCTCAAAGGATACTTAGACTCTGACTATGCTGGATGCAACATGGACAGAAAAAGCACCTCAGGCCCCTGCCAAATCCTTGGTGAAAAACTAGTCTGTTGGAGTGCTAAGAAGCAACAATCAGTTGCCATGTCCTCAGCTGAAGCTGAATATGTTGCAGCAGCCAGTTGTTGTGCAAATGTACTCTGGATGAAAAGTCAACTCAGTGACTATGGAATCCAGTATAAGATGGTTCCCATCTTTTGTGATAACACAAGTGCAATTTCCATCTCAAACAACCCTGTTCTTCATCAGAGAACAAAACACATTGATATTAGATATCACTTCATCAGGGACCATGTCATGAATGGTGACATTGAATTACACTTCATTCCTATTGAATATCAGCTAGCTGATATATTCACCAAACCATTGGATGAACCAACTTTCACAAGACTGAAAGCTGAATTAGGAATGTTGGATATTGAGAATCAGTCCACTGATTGAATCCATCCAACTGAGTGAAAATTCTGAAAACCCCAGGTCCCTGACTCAATGTGTTCCTCAGTGAAAAAGATCACTGAATCACCTTCCCTGAACCCCTCAATGAATGAAAAGTCATTCAGGGTCCTCAAAATGACATTCAATGCTAACTTAAATGCTCTAAGTATCTAGTTAGTAAATGTCCAAGGTTGGTAACTGAATTCTTATTTAATATGAGAATATTTGTTCTTTTGCCGTCTGGCATCCACCTCTGGGCCCCCACTTACCCACTTGGCATTTAATGCCTCTTCTCTCACATAAATAATATGTGATGATGTAATCTCTGCAAATTACACTTTTTGCAGACGGCACAACTGTTTACCTCGACTGTTGTGCAAAATCAGGAAAGTGGAGTGGTTGCGCATTAAATGCAGATCCCAAGCGTTTTATACAAAACGGTTTTCAAAAAATCTCTTTTGAGAAAATAAACCGCTCAATGCCTAAAACACCCCTCCTCTTCACTTCCCTATAAATACCCCCACACAAATTAAACACACACACATTTTTTAGAAAATCTTAAGAAAATTCTTGCCCTTTTTCTTCCAAAAACTTTTGTGTGTGTGTTTATCATCTTTAGAAACCCAGACCTTTGTTGTTCTTACAAACCCAAGACCTTCAAACAAAAATGGCTACTTCTAAAGCTATCACCTATGCCCCAAATGTGGAATTCCTCATCGAGGGGATAGACATGACCAAGAATTACGTCGTAGGAAACTTTGCCTACCCCGAAAAATTTTGGGCGTACAAGAATGTGGTTAAATATCTTCAAAACTGCTTTCTTGCTACGGCGTTCACAAAAACCCCCTCATTCATATATAATGACTATCTGAGGGAATTCTGGTGTACTGCAGTGGCAACAAGCCCTGAGGACACCAAAGACTCAATAATCACTTTCTCAGTGATGAATGGGAGAAGGACCCTCTCCCTTGATTACCCAACCTTCATCAAGGCCACAGGCCTTGATTTCGCTGAGAACTTTGAACCTCAGCCCACTAACCAAGAAGTAAAGGCCGAATTGCTTTTACTAGGGCCACATGACCCAAAACAACCTGACATGGCCCCAAGAACATTATTGGCCAAAGCACCAATAATTAGGACTTGGTTCTCTCCTGTCTGGAGGATCCTGATGACCTTTGTCATTCAGGTCCTTCGAGGCAATAAATCCTCCACGGAGCAATCGAATGCATCACAACAATTGATGGTGTTCAGTCTCCTGGAGGGTAAAAAGATAGACATCGTAGGAATAATCTTCCGAGACCTCGTAGCCAAGCTATCAGGGAAATCTAGGCAAAGACACATGTCTTACCCTAGGTTCATTTCCAGTGTGCTTCAGGACTTACTAGGCTCTAATTATGTTAGGCCTGACGTTGAGGGATCTAAACCTGATGTCCTTCATAAAGCCAACTATTCAAGAGATCTTACTGAGGTACAACCAGTCTCTCTGACCACCTACATGCTGTTGGTCATTCAGGGAGAAAATGTTGCCTCACCTGTTCCTTCTCCTACAAAGCAGGAGAAGAAGAAAAAGAAGGCAGGGTCCAAGAAGGTGGTTAAACCCAAACCACTCGCCCTTGAGACTTCTGCCTCAGAGCCTAAGGAAAGGCAAACAACGGCCAAGACCTCAGAGACACCCATCATTGAGACCCTCTTGACCTCAAAACAAACGCCAACAAAGGATACTGAGAAATCATCCTCAGTGTCCTCGGGCAAAACATTTCCTCATGACTCTACTACCAAACACATGTCAGTGGGGTCAGGAACCTTCACCCTCTCGCATCCCGATGAAGGCATTAATCAATCACAACCTTTGCCTAAGGGAGAAAAGGGTCCTGAATCCTCCGTAGAGCAGCACTACTCTACTGAGAACGGGACCCACACCCACACACATCCCGCTTACGGTCCTGAGAAATCACACTCAGGATCTCAGGGAGAACAGGACCCTAAATCCCCAAAAGGGCAGTACAACCCTGATGGGAAGGGGGTCCACCAACAATCATTGCCTCATGATAGTACTGGAGAACACCCACCAGTCTTTGAAGGCACTCAGGGGGACAAAGACTTAGAGGGATTAAAACTACCCGCTGATACGGAACCTAAAACCCCTCATGGCGGATCAAGTCACTCGGGAACTGACTCCAAGGTCCAGGCTGAGCAAACCCACTCAGTGCACTTAGAGGGGTCAGGACCTGGCCACCACAAAGGTGAGCCCTCTTCTGAGGGGGAGCCGGATTCCCACAAGGTTCCAAATCTGGCAGATCTTGAAAGACTGCTGGATGATGTATCAGAAGAGGAAATGGTAGAATTTGGTGATGAAGACGTTTTGGGTGCTTGGGAGGAAATGGAGACTGAAACATACAACTCTCCTCCGCACACTGAACAACAACAATCATCTCCTCCTCCTGAGGATCAACTAGAACCCCAACCACAACCAACATCATCATCATCAGGCACTTCATCTGCTCCCGCTACTCCTCAGTGGTTGCAGAAGTATGACAACATTCTTCCACTCACGGAGAGGCAACTAGTCAAGTTCCTCCGCAAGGCCAACCATGCCCTCTTTCGTGAGCTTACTAAAGAACAATGGAACCAGCATACTGAAGCGGCAGTCTCCTATGCCGACTTCAGGGCTACTATTGAAGAATCACAGGGTAAAGTGCTTCAGGTCACCAAACTCACTGAACAAGACAAGCAGCTCACAAACATATTAAAGGCTCTTGATCATATTCAAGAAGAACTCAGAGATGATCCCACCCTGATAAAAAGGCTGAATGAGTACATCGATACTCAGAAGACCAACTCCACCCACATTACTGAGCTTCTCAAGCTTCTTCAAGGGGTGGATCTTAAAACCCTCAGGTTTCAGCAAGATTCAATTCAGCAGTCAGTCACTGATTCCAAGGAGTGCCTGACCAAGCTATCCTCATCATTTGATCAGCTCTCAACCAAACATAATGAGCTGATCACCCACTACACAACAAAGGTCACTGAACTCTCAACAACTCAAACCACAATGGCGGAAGACATCTGCGCCCTAAAGAATGAGACCTCTGAAATGAAGAAAAGGGTCTCCAGTATTCTATCTATTCTTCAGGCCTCTCTGGTTACCCCGCCTCCCCAGTCAACAGGTGCCTACACTGATGTTCCAGCATCTATTGAGGGGGAGAAACTTGATGATCCAACTCCTCAACCTCAGTCTTCTGCACTTATTGTTGCTGCAAACCCTGAACAACCTGAAGCAGTAGCAACAGAAATCCCTGAGACCTCCATCAGTCAACCCCCTCCCACTGACAAAGGGAAGGGAATCATGGTGACTGAAGATCCTCCTCAAACACAATTGGTTCTGGCATCAACTGAAAGGCATCCAGACCCTGATGCACCATTTATTGTTGAGTTAGATGGAGGAAAGACATTCTTTGGGACTCCAGCAGAAGTGGCCAAAGTCTTGCATCAATAGGACATAAGAAGGGCCAAAGAAAAGGCTGAGAAACTAAGCAGACCAATAATCTTTGAGGTTGCCAAGGAGGTAATTAAGGAGACTGACAAGGAAATCAAGGGGGAAGAATTCCTCAAGCTTCAGGCTGACATCATTAAGGAAGCCAATGAGCAGGAAAAGCTCAGAGAAGAAAGGAGGAACAGAACCTATGAGAGGTATATGTGGCATATGACAAAGATCAAGGGAGAAGGCACAATCACTGACATGACCATTCACCCCACCAAGCCCATAAGCGTAACGGTTCATAGGGGACCAAGAAAGTCTGAGGTAAATAAACCCTTCAGATTCTCAGAATATGGGTTAAGGGAATGGGACATGATGATGCCCATCCTGAGGAAGAAGCAAGGCAGGTTGGTTCCAAGTCTTCTCAAGACCCTGAACTCCAAATATGAAGAACTTGAAAAAGTGGCTAAGAGTTTAGGAATAGATCATGAGAAGGCGCTTGCTTCTCAGGGACTATCAATCCCTGAACCTACTCAGAAGACCGGGAGGAAAAGAAAAGCTGTGGATCAGGAGCCTAAACAATTCATAGCTGCTCTTCACTGCAAAAGAATTCCTCCTTAGGGAGTCAAGTTTTTCCCAACCTGGTCATCAAGGAGCTTGAGTATGGCATATTCTTTGTCGATGAGTTCAGCCAACCAGCCTTCAAAAGAGTCAGTGACATCAACCTAGTAGAAACGACAACTCTTCTGGCGTACAAGCTATTGGCACTTCAAGTGAAGGGTCCTGATAATGAAGAGTTTATCAAGCTATTGGATAGGATGATGAAAGAGTGACCTGACAAAGAAGTGTTAGTGTCGAAGAGAGCTAAACTAGAACTCTTGGGTATCTTGGAAGGAGAACAAGAACCCTGAGTGTTATGTTAGATGTTAGGACTTTGTAAATGACATAAATAAAATGATGGCCCATGTTTTGTTATTTCAGTATCTTTTCATTGCTTTCTTGTATATTCAGTATGAGTAGAAGCCCATTTGCTCACTTATAACTGATCAAAACACTGAGGCATAATTTATATCCAAATAGGGGAGATATTGTTGGGTCCATCAGTACCCAAGCATCCTGAAAATAGGATTTGGACACAAATTAAGCTAAGTGTTAAACAACCGTAAACACTATTAAGTCACTGAGTGAACAGTCACTCAGCGAGTTACCTTCAAGATGCTTAGGACGAGTCTAAGAAGAAAGATTCACCATTCAGTGAGGCGGAACTCCCTGAATGTCACTTAAGCCAAAGAAGAAGGTAATGGGTTCAGTGAGTGCTTGACAAGAACTCACTGAACCCCTAGTCTCCTCAACAATAATAAGTGAGACTGAAGGCGTAGACTGAAGAACCAGAAGCCTGAAAGAAAGGCGAGATTAGGCAGGAAGAGTTTGAAGAGATAAGGAGTAGTCTTATCGGGCCAGAAGTGAACCTTCCCTAAAACGGCTAAAAGTCATGACGTGTCAGAACTGACACTCGGAAGGACTTTTAGCCTATTCCTATTGGTTCTTGGAAATGAAAAATACTGTTGTTGTTGTTAGACACGCTTGCTTATTCTTTTTGTATTTTAATCATCAGTACTCTTTTATACTTGTGTATAAATAGGAACAGATGGAGAAAAGTGGGATAAGTTTTATGCATTAAAAGCTTAGACTTTCACAAAACCACTTTTCTCCTCTAAAGAGTAACCACATCCCTGAGATAGCTCAGTGGGTCTTATTGTTACCACTCAAAGCATAGCTTGAGTTTAGAGAGGAGACGACCCCATACCTTTTCTATTCAATCCCAAGTGTTTGTTCTACAAAACACTTGGGTAATAGATTCTTTGATTGATTTATAATAAGAATTTAAACATTCAAAAACTTGTGTTTTTTATATTTATGTTTTACTTATCAGTCTTAATTAATCATTATATTAATCTCAGTCATAAAAACAATTAGATTAACTTTGTAGTTACTTCTAAGCGTGTAAAGGGAACAACAAAATACATTGTAGATGACTTGGAAGAAGACCAAGTGTTTCTGGATAGCCTAAGAGGTTATGTATCACAGGAACCAGCAGATGGTGGTGGTTTTAAGACGCCTGATCATCCCATTTTAGTGCGCACTCATGAAAGCAATACATCAAACAGGTTATCAAGGTTTGGTAGAGAGAGCATGGAAAATAAAAGCAAGGAGATCGTACCTGTATATCCAGATCATGTGCCTTTAAGTGTGTTGGAACCGAAGCTTGAACGTGCAAGGGCGCAGCGTCAAAGACTCTTACCTGAAGTGCTAAGGTCACCGTATATGACCAGGGAAGTGTCACTGTTATATGGCATCTCTAAACTTGAACAAAGAGTTGCTGAATGCTTTTTCAGTGCTAGATTAAAAGAAATGTAAGTCGTAATGTATCATAAAACAGTTAATATTGAGTAAGAACGTGTTTATTATTTAGTGTGTAACTTATGTGTATATGGCAGTGACGTTGTGTTCAAGACACCATATGTTGATGGAGAACGGGTCGTGTTGGAAAGTCTGTTTCCAGGCATAGATATAGCCAATGGAGCGATTGACATATTCACGCATGTACTTAACAATGCAGAGAAGCACAGAAGCAAGCTTACGGTGACAAGGCTTTTTTGCCACACAGCTATGCTGGTAAGTTGCGAAGGATATCGAATATGTACTAGTTTAATAATTTTGTTTGATAAATTTTAGGAGAACAACGTACAAGCACAATTTCATGTGAATGCAGACTAGTGACATGTTAAGCTGGGAGTACGAAAAGGCATTGGACAAGTTTGTCGAAAACATGGATAATGTAGTGAATAGAAGCGAGTATAAAACCCTTGATGGTGTTCAATTGGTATGTATCACATATCCAATCCTATAACACGTATCAATTCAAAAAAATTCAGGTATTTATAGATCGTTGTTTAAATGTTTGGCAGGTTTTCTTCCCTGTTATTCAAGGACGTCATTTCTTTGTAGTATGCATGAAAATGAAAGATGGTGAAGTCCAAATTTTGGATAACCTCCTTCTGCCAAATACGAATGAGGATGAAAGATTCACTTGGTTTACCATGCAACTTGTACATTGTGTTTAATTATCTGCTTTCTTAGTAAACTAAAGAGTGATAGGTTATTAGATTCGAAGCATTTATGTTTGGTAGTCTATAACTTGTGTCTTGGTAGTCTGCAACTGTTTGCTGCAAGTACAGGTTTGGTAGTCTGCAAAATTTTGTGTGTTTGGTAGAATGACAGTTGTCTGTTTTGTAGCCTGCAAAATATGTGTTTGCTGCATATTGTCTGTTCGGTATTCAACAAAATGAGGTCTTGTAGTCTGCAAATTGATTGGTAGTATACAATGTTTGAAAATTGTGTGTTTGGTAAAGGTAAGGTATGTGTTACGGTTATGAAATTGTGAACTGCTGACAAGTTATGCAACTTATGTGTTTGGTACATATGTTTATTTATAGTGAAATTACATATGTAACTTCCCTTTTTTTGTATATCAGATGTCTATGTTTGAGGATTATCTATTGCACAAGAACAATCCGAATTATGAAAGAATGACTAATGCGCCAAGAAAGGTGTTGCAATTAGGATGCTGGACAACCAAAAATTTTGTAGACTGTGGTGTATTTACAATGCGCCACATGGAAACCTACAAAGGTGATGGTGATGACCTTTATTGCTTGAGCAAAGAAGGGAAGAAACAAGTGAAAGAACTGAGGGAACTACGTATTATGTATGCAGCAAAGATTCTTCTGTCTGATTGCAACTTGGTGAAGAGTGATTTTGATAAGGAAGTGCATAGATTCAGGAATGTACCAGTAGAAGAAAAGAAGCGGTTACGGATGGCTGCGTTTGAAACCATCAAGTTGCGTATCTCGACCAAGTTTGAAGGGAAATGAAGTGATTTCTGTTGTTTGGATTTAATAAGTAGCACTAATACTGCCATTTTATTATTTTTGTGTGTTTTCAGTTTAGTGTCGAAAATAACTCGCGTATGCTTACCGAGTAACCTTTATGTTAGGAATATAAATATTCATGTGAAGACTCGGTCACCCCGAGTATCTATTTAGTATTTATGTAGCTCGTAGGCTTATTAGTATTAGTTTAGTTAACGTAATATTAGTTTAGTTATATTAGTATTTGTGGAGTGGGTCGGGTCTTTACCTACTGTCAGCTCACTCCACAGCCCACTCGGGGCACTTAAGTATGTAAGTATAAATACCCCTCTCCACCTAGGGAGAGGGTTGGAACTTCTTACACATTCAACTAATACAACATTCACTTCTCTCTCTAAGTTCCCAACTCTTCCTTTCTCTCTCTAAACCCACGGCCAAATCACTTCATTCGTGTGTTTCATGTTATTGAATATGCTACAATTGGTATCAAGAGCCATGGTTAGGTTCTAGTGAGTGCATATTCTCGGATTTGTGGAGTGGTTTGGTAGTTTTTCTTGTGTTTTATAGACCGAATAGAAAAAGGAAGAAAAACCTTAGTTTAAGCTTTGTTTGTGGTTTAATTTGTTTATTACTTGTACTTTCATGTTCACAAAGTTGTTTTACATCTTCCTTGATAATATACAACAGTGTTTGAGTTAGTTAGTGGAAGATTTGAGGATTTTCTTGGCAGCGGTTTGACATTCGGTTGAGTTTTCTTAGTAGCGGTTTGACGTTCGATAAGGTTTTCTTAGTGGCAGTTTGAACCTTTTAGGAAATTCTTAGTTGCGGTTTGGTGTGAAAATCTGACTACGGTTTGGCGGGTAACCAAAACGGGAAAGACGACAAAAAGTACGGATAGTGACGTGTTGTCCTTTTGCATCAGCGGTTTGTGTTCTTTGTCCACTTGCGGTTTGTCGTTTTGTCCAGCAGTTTGACTTTTGTGTGTAGCGGTTTGACTCACTGCGGTTCAGGTCTTAGCGGTTTGAATTCTAGCGGTTTGATCGTTGCGGTTTGTCTGGTATTTCTGCGGTTTGAGTATAGCGGTTTGGTATTCTGGTACAGCGGTTTAGATCATTGCGGTTCAGGATCTTACGGTTTGAAGTTCAGCAGTTTGGTAACTCTGCGGTTCGTCAAGGTTGCGGTTTGATCAATGCGGTTTATCTCTTGCGGTTTGATAAATCCCACGAAAGAATCTATTCCTCGGTTTAAATCATAGACTTGTAATATCCCGTGAACGTTCATATCATGTCAAAGACTTCGGATTCAGTCATTGATGAGGTGCTCAAATTGTACGACATGAATGACAAATAGAAGATTCCCAATGATGTACAACAGATAAACGCGTTTGAGTATGTTAGTGCAAATAGGGACTTTGTGTGCACGAATTATCAAGAGAAAGAGCTTCATCAGCCATAGACAAACGTTGTTGAGTCAGATACTGCTATGAACAATGTGCAACATGGGAAACACAATGAAGCGTCGGCTGAACCTAAAGGGGTATCTTCTGTTATTAATGATGATAATGTGTTGCATGAACAAAAGATTCCCGAAAAAGTACAACAGACAAACGTTGTTGAGTCAGATATTGCTAATATGGGAAATAGCGATGTTTCCCACATGAACAATATGTGAAACACAACGAAGCGTCTGTTGTACCTAGTTGTGCATCTTCTGTTCTAAATGATGATTATGTGCTGCATGAGAACACTGAATTTGTTCCTGAAGACCCATTAACCACCCAACTTAACATCTATAAAGAACAAGTGGCCATGTATGAACAACGTACTAAGTTTGAGTTAACTAAACGTGAGCAAGAAATGGATGGTCAGATGCGTGCACTTATTTCTGAACGTAATCTAAGGGAAGAAAAATTGAAAATGGAGTTACATTCTTTACAAGTGAAACTTAAGCAAATTGTTCAGCTTAAACAAGTAATGCAAGAAAGTGTGAAAAAACTAAAGCAAGATTTCAAAGAAAAAGAATCTAAACTCTTAAATGATTTTTCCAGACTTAAAACCTTAAAGAATAAGCTTGAAAATAAGTTGTACACGCAAGACCAATCTAGACAAATGGTTCAAATGATTCAAAAGCACAAAAAGTTATGTGATAAGCATAGTGAAAATAATGTAGGTGAACCTAAATTAGCTCTTCTTAGGAATGCTAAAGTAGTCCAGCCTGCCTTATATGATGCCAATGTGATGATTATGCCTAGTCATGCCCCACCTGATGTTTCATCTTTAGAAGAGAGTAATGAGATAGATGTGAGAAATAGAGAAAGAATGAATGAGAAAATGAAGGATCCCAAATGCATAGCCAATCGAATAATAGTCAAACCCTATGATTATTATGAGGATAATCGATTGACTGTGTTTGCACCTCAAAAGAAGTTAACGCCTGAACAAATATTTTGGTCTTTAGATATGGAAAAGAGAAGGGCCGATGAGCTTGAAGCCAAAACTCCATCCCTTAGGAAAATTGCAGCTGCGATGGTGTATCCTCCCAATACACCTAGGCATTTGGTTCCTTTGACTCTTCCCACAGAATGTAAAACCTTAATTAGCATATATGTACTTTGTCAACTATTTGCTGATTTTGATAAAACATGTAAGAAGAGAATTACACCAACTTGAATTACTGAGGGGAAAAGGGGTTTTGAACAAACAAAAAGCTGTTACTTGACTGAGGTCATTCCATTCTTTAAATTACTCAAAGAACACTTTGAAGGGATGCAACAAATCCTTAAAACTGAAGTCAATCATATGAAAGTAGTGTTTAAAGATATGGAAAATGAGATAACTCAAAATGCAATAGAACTTAAGAGCCGTGAGTTCGAGAGAAAGAACATTCTCATCACCAATGAGAATTTGATTGCTAGATGTATTGCACAGGATATATTTTATACTGCCACTGATTCTACTTTAACTGACTGTCAATTTCATGATTATTCTATTGCATTGAATGTTACCCAGAATCGTGTTGTTGAGCTTGAGGGGGAGAATTTGAAACTGCAAGAGAAAATTCAAAATGATGACCATCATAACATGGTCAAGCGTTTTTCAAAACTAGAGGTTGATCATCTTAATTTACAATTAAAATATCAACACTTAGAAGAAAAATGTAAACTATCAAATGCCAAGATATCTCTGGATGCTCCGGAATTTGATACATATTTTGAATTGAGTAAACGTGATGAAAAAATTCAAGCTCACACAAAAACGATTCGACAATTGAGGGCTCAAGTTGCCCAATTAAAATCAAACAAGAGTGATGTGTATGGCACTAATAAACCTTCGTCTTCAGATTCTCAGAATTTTCACTATCAAGACACCATCAATAAGTTACACTATGAAAATGAGTTTTTTCGAGCTGAAAATTCAAAGGTCAAACAGCATTACAAAGAGTTATATGACTCAATTAAAGTCACACGAAACAGTCACAATGAAAAGATAACCTCTTTGTTAAATGAAATCGAGAATCTTAAGACTCAGGTGAAATGAAAAATGCCAAGTATCATTTGTAATTGTGTTGCACCAAAGGTTTCTGCTTTTAGAAAGTATGATGTTGATGTTGTGCCTATTCCACTTCCCCTTAGGAAAAATAGGTCTGCCTATCAAATATATCTCAATCACCTTAAGGATAGCCTTGACACACTTCGTGAGATTGTTGAGGAGGATAGGGTAGAAAAACCACTTGATAATGCAGTTGTGGATGCTTGCTTCCTCACTAAAAGGTCTCAAGAATTTTTAGAGTACGTCATTGGCACTGGCCCTAAGATTGAGAACAAAAGAGATAGATTTGTTGCATCATCATCTACAACTAAGAACAAGCACGTAACCTTTGATCTACCATTGGAAACTTCAGATCCCAACACATCAAAACATGTTCAGCAACTAGAAGTGAAAAAGTCTAAGATTCCCATCAGTCCTTCTACAGGAGCTACCAGACACACTAAAGCTAGCGAGTCAAAACCTAGGAGAAATATAAATAATTATAGGACTTCACCAGCTAAAAGTGTTCCTAAGAAGAAAGTAGAAGACCGCATGAGGAACAATAAGTCAGACTTGAACAAACGAAATCATAATTCAAATACTAATTCACTTTGCAAAACATGTAATGATTGTTTAATTTCGGGTAATCATGATAAGTGTGTTGAGAAATTTTTGAAGTTGTCCAACAAACCCCCAGCTAAGAAAGTTTGGAGAGCTAGACAAATTAAGCAATCTTGGAAACCTACAGGGAAAATGTTTACCAATGTGGGCTTTCAGTGGAAGCCCACGGGCCGAACATTCACACTAGGTGAACATTGCCCTTTAACGAGGATTACCATGCCTAGAGTAGTGCCTGTTAAGGAATGGAAGCCAACTGGTAGAGTTATCCCTTTAGATACACAATGCCCTGTAACTAGGTCCATTGAATGTACTAGTGTTGCCCCTATTGATAAAACCAAGGCACCTATGGTTTCAGCAGCTCCAAAGATTGTTTGCACTAACCAACTGGAACCCAACTTAAATTGGGGATCCAGCACTCCAAACTCTCTTCTTTCATCTGTTTTCAAATGCAGGTCGTACGGATCGTCCTTTGACATTTGGACTCAGGCTGCTCACAACATTTGAGGGGAAATGATAATGACGTCTGTTCACATCAGTTCAGGCCTCGTTCTTCATCGACAATGACGTTTGAACACTGCAGTTCAAGCCTCGGGCCTCAATGTCATCATAATGGCGTCTGCTGTCTACTCATCAGGCCCCGTTCATCAAAGAAAAGAAAGGCGTACGCTTGAGTGCGCTTTATCTTCGGTAGAAGAGAAATCTTCTTGTTTCTGACTACTCTCATCAAAAAGCTTCATACTTACTCCATGCTAGTTCAGACATCAAGTGGATCTACTTCCATCAGATTGGACGTTTATTCACTCGATCAAAAATGGCAACTTCAAATGCAATTTTTGAGGGGGAGAAGTGTGAACAGTGGATCAACCTCATATGCACTTGTTCAATCAAAAATGGCATCCTCATATGCAATTTTTGTGGGGGAGAAGTGTGAACAAGTGGATAGACGTACATTTGATTGTTTGTTCACTCACTTGTTGGGCATCTAAGTGTGACTACGGAGTTGATCATGTATCACTTATTCGAGATTGAAGTTGACTTTCACAAAGGCGTGATCTTACTTTATATTGAAGTCGGGGTTGGTTGGATGCATGACTTTCAATGATAACTTGCTCGTGCTTAAGATTTAAGTTGAAGACTTAGTTTATCTAGTTACTAGTAGTCGGGGTAAGTGTTTGACGACCTGGTTAACTATCACTTAAAGGAGTTACGTTGTAGTACTCAGTGTCACACGCCGATGACGTTGTGGATAATCGCAAGAGGTGTTAATGTCTCATACTTTGGTTGGGTATTGAGTACTTAGAGATTTGCTTGGAGCATAAGTTCTCTACACTGTTCTTCCTACATTAGTGCAAGCTTAAGTCACGAGAATGGGGAATTCTACTTCAGTTTCAAGTTTGGTATATCGGGTTTGCTTCATCAGTTATCAATTCAGATGGCCTACTTAAGGGTTGGTAAAGATAGTCAGAAAGTGTTTCGGTAGCGGTTGATTCTCACTTGATACATTTGAGCCAATTTTCGTCTTCTCACAAGATCTCAAGTATATGTGCGTAAAATGTGTTGCTGATTCTGAGGTATCAAAACCAGCAAGGGGGAAGGAGACATGCATCTGAACGCACAACGAGTACACGTGATGAACTTTATACCTCTTTTGAGTTGAGGTTATTCCGGGAAGACAAATGTCATAACCGCAGAGAAAATCAGTGTTTTAACTCGTTCCTTATGGTGTATCATTCCAACTACGTGGGGGAAGAGATGTAAGAAACAGTTTCTTATGATTAAAGAGACTACATACGGGATAAATTGCTTACACTCGGGACTTAGGTGACTTTGGTGTAACAATTATCATCTGCAATTTCCTGAAGGGAGAAAAAGGGATTTTCGGATCTTAATTGATCTTGATGTTACATTTTCGACTTCATTTATGGGATTGAGTGTGTACTTCTGGTTTTTGAGCTTCATATAATGAGACTGATTGCATCACTTCAACTACTTGGGGGAAGTGGTCTCTGGATACTTTTGGTAGTATTTCAGAATTCAGCGGGAAGAAATGTGAGAAGAATTATTTAAGTGTAAGATGATTCGTTGCTGATCTATTTGATGATCCCCAAACGGAGAATCATGATGATTATTCTTAAAAGGAGCAGCAATACTTGATGTGGTTTCCTACGGTTTCCGCTGTATACTTACCTTATGTAAGCTTGAAAGAGTGCTTTGAAATTGCTCAAAAAGAAGATTGTCGGTTTGGGGGGAAGCTATCAAAGCTTCACAATTGAGAAGGCTCAAGTTCAGACGATTTTTCATGAGTCTCCAAAGCTTTGGTGGTGAAAGTTTGAGATATGTTGACTACAGATTTCTACCACATACTGAACGTATCCTTATTTCGGTATTCATGTCAACATCTTAAACTGAATAATATAGTTTGTACATATCTTAAACCAAACTGTAAATAGAAAATTATAAAACCATAAAATTGTAAATAGAAAAATATTAAAACCATAAAAAAAAATAAAAAAAAATCAGAAAATTAGAAAATACCAAAAATAGTTTCTCTAGGCATGTCTTCTGTTTATCGATAACATTTACGGTCTTAGAAATGTCATTCAATAATGACACGGGACTTTAAATGAAGCTCGAGCAGAAGTTAAAATGAATTGTCAAAACATGTCATGATGGCTTGCTATTACTTTAGATAGCAACCCGCGTTTCAAAATGGGGAAAGCACGTCGCCAAAAAGACGGTTGTTCCTCCCACTGGGTGATGTTCACCTGGGCATGGATTACTTCATATCCGTGCATCCCCGATTTAGTGCACGCTTCAGTGCATTATTTCCTGATTAAGAAGAGAAGTCTTCTTTGTATGCAAATAATTTTCCTTCTATGATTCTTCTGAAAATTATTTGTGAGACACATGGTGGTAACATGTTGGTTGAAACTCCTTCAGACTTGGATTGTGCATAAAATTTGTCACTCAATCAATGACTACAGCTCTTTAACTAGAATACGGGTCATTGATTGAGGGGGAGAGTGATTTCAAATTTTATATCATCAAACGGGTTTCTTGGTTATCTCATAATTGTTAGAAAAGGTTTTGTAGTTAATGGGGTATTAGTTGAAGAGGATCTTACTAAACTTTATCTCAAATGGGCAAATGTGTTAGTTGTTAGAAAGATTAGGACATCATGTGCAATTTGCTTATAGTTTCCTAGCTTTATGTAACTATATGGTCCATTTGTCTCACTTTGGAATCCTCGTTTAATCCCCTAAATACTTTATAACTCAAAATCTAAAAGAAGTTAGAAAACTCATTGTGTTTGATGTTCTTGAATACTCCACAGGCATTTGTATGATCTGATTGAATGAGTTTCGAATGTTGATTGACTCTTGTTTGTCGATAGCTGTTTAACTGTTGTTGACGTATTGCTTGTGCACTCAGGATATGCTTAGGTATGTAGCTATCATGTTAGAATCTTGTCCCTAAGCTCCTGAGTTGAATGTTGAAATATGAGTGAATTGTCATGTTCATGATTGCTGATTGCTCTTCATGGTAGATAGCGGTTTGATGTATTTCCTGACTGTGGTTTGATTATGAGATGAATTTGGTATTATGAGTTGGCAAGCTGCTATGTGGTAGCTATTAATGAAAAGTGAATCTGTATGTATGTATATCTGTGTTGATATTGTTATGCAGATTCCATGGCCAATATGAATGTGCCAGTTCCCGCTCTAACCATTTGATCAAATGTTCAAACTCTATTGACTGGCTCTGAATTCACCACAACAACAACATCGGCAACAACAACAACAACACTGTATTCACCTCCACCACCTTCATTTCAACAAAGCAGTACTTATTCTGGTCTCGCCAAGTGGGGATCTACAACATTTGGGAATTTTTGTTGGTGGATGGATAATTGATGTTGACCACTGACTCCCTCAGAGAAGTGGATGATCACATCATCTGCGCAAAAAGGTCAATATCATTCGTGTCATAACGATTATCTTTGTACATAATAAGCAATGAATAAACATTTGTTGTTATGTGTCAGTGTATGATTGTTTTAATTCAAAATCTTTCAAACCTATCATACCTGACACTAACATTCTCCCTCATCGATTGAGGGGGAGCATCGTAATGTTCCATCATCAGAATATATTAAATCTGGCCACAATTTTCTCCCACATTTTCTAACTTATTTAAATCAATTGGGATCACAAATCTCAAAAGGTTTGAAATTTTTGATCAGGGGAGAGAATGTGATTTAAATATGAAACCTGATGAAAATGTGATTCTTTGGACTTAAATGTAAGATCTCCCATATGTGCTAAACTCTTTCGCATATCGATGTACATATTGAGGGGGAGCAAATGGTTTGTGATAACAAAAAGGATGTGGCATCTTACGTGAGCACGACTCAGACTTCACCAATGAATTGACGAAACATAAACTTTCATTAATCGAAAGGATGCGTCCTGGCCGGGTAATAATTTCAAGCTGGTCTAACCAGTGATGTAAGCGTATCTCGAAGAGGAAGTATCTGAGTAGAGTGTACCGCTTCAAGAAACTTTTTGTGGACTTGACCAGGCCGGGTAATAATTTCAAGCTAGTATAACTAGTGATGTAAGCGTGTCTCGAATTGGTCATGTTCACTGAAAGTGGATCAATTCAAAAAAAGTGCGAACTCCACCCAACATGTGCAAATTTATAATAAAATCATCTGAGCACATGTTAAGGGGGAGAATTTGAAAAATATAAAACTATCAAAGTGTTAGCAAAATGTGTTTCATAATCATGAACACTTTGAGAGATTTTTCAAGGATTTTGGTTTACGGTAACATAGGATAGTCATGGTGTTATAAGGTGGCTAAGGTTAGGAAAACCGTCCTATGATCCGCCAGAGCCGGAGGGATCTACCCAAGGACAATACCAAATAGTTAGTATTAGAAAGTCCTTAGGTATGATTATGAAAAAGGAGTAATATGAGAAAGGAGAAAGAAGGGGTTGAAGAATTAAAAAGAAAAGTAATGTGAAAGGGTGAAAAGAAATAGCCCTCCAAATTATTCAACCTTAGGGCAGAAATCGGTATTGAAGACAAGACGTCATGGACCCAGTGACGCACTGCACTAAACCTTCTAAGCCACTCAAGTGCTCTTAAAAGGACTTGTTTCATTCTCACGGGGAACCCTGCATAATCTATCGACCGCTTATTACGAGTTATGTTGATATTGAAACAGGAGACACCGCTCCAGTCTCCGACTACCAAAATTGCACTTATCGAGTCTAGAGCCACGAGATGCATCATAAGATCTCATAGGAACACGTGTTACTTCTACACTGGTTGTTCAACATTAAGGACACCAGTTGTAAACTTATGAGTCCTACGCAGATCTTAGCAATCTGCCAGAACATTTATGAGGGAATTTACAAATGTAATTCTCAGTGATTGAATGGAAACTCCTGCCAGGGTCAACATCAAATGTAAAACCCCAAAATTTATATGATCCGAAAAGACTAAAATACCCTCCGAATTTGAACTTTTAAGAATTTATGAAATTATATAAGTAATCTCGTGTGAACTTAACATAAGTATCTAACACGCCAATAATTGAATATATGAACGTGATACGAATATTTAAGACTTATGTTATACACAAAATATTAATCCTTCACCTATTATGCTAGGTGAAATTTTGTGAACTTATGCACCTATGATATTCCTAATTTTTGGCCCAAGAGAATTAGAACAAAAGAGTTAACTAAAGTTTGTTAAGCCCATTATGAAGATCCAAAATAAACCCATACACTCCTTATCTTGGCCCATCAAAACAAACCGGTATTTATTTTTTCTTATAGGACCGAACATCACAACAAAAATAAGAAACCCTAACCCTCCAAAAAAAAAAGTGTCGGCCTTTTTTTTCTGCTGCTCCTTGTCGACTTTCTGCTGCAGCCAAAGGAAGGATTTGTGTGTTCTTGTTCTTGTGTATCCAAGGTAATCTTTTTCTTGTCCCCATTGATCCATTCGAATTGTTCTTAAACCCTAAATCGACCAATTGTTTTTTTTTCTCTTGATCTTGCTGCTGTTCGAACTAAAGAAGAAGGAGAGGAAGGATTGATTTCGTGTGGTATTCTTGATCTTGTGGTATCCTTGTTCTTCGTGTGATCTTCGAGGGTATTGTATCACTTGCCTTGTTAAATCCTTGTTCATGTTCTTGCCATGTTCTAATCAATATATGGTCACATAAAATGATACATGAAATCATAATCATAAAACCTAAATCTAATATATGTAAATCGACACAGGTGTGTGTGATGGTTTTAAATTGTTTTGAATATGTATGACCTGTTATTAATTGACCTAAATATGATTTGAACTCATATATATCGTTATATGTCTAGAACTAATGACTGGAATAACGAAAACCTAAGAGAATACATGATTCTGTGAATAACTGCTACTGACCTGGAATTTTGTCCGACTTTAACCGGCTGTAACTAATTGATGTGAACGTATATTTTGGTGTTTTAAGAGTCTAAAACTAAGTTCAGTGAAATGGCTACCTGGGAAAATTTAGTTTGTAATTTTTGGAGGCCTGGAAGGTTACCTTTTGATTTTTGGAAAATTATGTGTCTGATCGGATTTGTGAGTCTGGAAAATCAGTCCGGGTTTTTGAATTTTAATTTCCAAACCATGTTGAATTAGGAGGTTTCCTTTGAACTGGGAAATATTCAGGATGTATATTACTTTCTGGAATTTTTGTAGATTTTTATGAATTTTTCTTAAAAGGTTTTTAATTAATAACATTTCGTATAGTAAAATTAATCAGAAATCTGGACGAGTTGGTTTAAGTGAATTTTAATCCATAGCTATGCTACTTAATAAAATCTGGAAAAATTAGATAAAATACTTAAGACATTTTAGCATCTCTGGGAATTTTTGGAAATTTTATTACTGAGTTCTTATACGGTTTACAATTTATAGAATACCTAACAATTTCGTATATAAAACTGTGAGAAATTATAAAAGGTTAAAAAGGAAATTTAAAAGGTGTTTTGTGTTTATTTTATAAACTAAAGGGTTTAAATTGTTATTTGCTAAAACTAAAGGACTCAAATTGTGTGAACCTGTAACTTTAGAATATTTACATTATTTACCCTAATCTTATCTTAATGACATTATGAACCCTAAACTTGTGATAATTGCACAATGAACCCTAAAATTATAAAAACTACATTATGAACCTTGAACTTATGTAAAGGGCATTATGAACCTTAACCTACTAACGTGGTCATCTTTAATACTTTAAGTTGATAAACGGGAATGATAATAACTAAAGTTACTGAATATGTAAAGTTACCTAAGATGGAGAGAAACTAAAATGAAACCTCATGATTTAGAAACTATGAAACTATGAAATCATAAAGCTATGAAACTTATAAGTACACTTATAATTCGTGTAGATTCGCTGAGGCGGGAGTAATCCGGTGTCCTGTGATCTGTCTTTGGTTTGTTTTGCTATCAAATAAGGTACAGATATTCTGCTCTTCTTGTAAGGAGCCTTCGTTTCTCTTGATTCCTGATTTTGATTTCGTTTAGGATTCCCTAAGCCACTGCTATGTTCCCTTGTTCTGTGAACCTTGCTTTTGTTTCCGTGTATTGTGAACCCTTGATAAGATTCCCTTGACTTGAACCTTTACTTGAAACCTTGCCTCGAACCCTGTTACGTTTCCTTGATACTTGACATGACCTGTTCATCACTTGGTAACCTGAATATTTAGGACCCTAGGATACTTAAAGGTCCATAGGATTTTATAACTACTTTTCTAAATTACATATGAAGAGGTTTTGAGAAATTCTTTTAAAAGACTTTTATTATGAAAACTGTTTTAAAGGACACTTTTATAAAGACCATTTAAAATGATTACTTTTAGCAAATGGATATGAACCTTCTGGTATTGACCTTCTGGTATTTTGACCTTTCTGACACTGACCTCCTGATAGTGAATCCCTGTATTGATCTCCTGTCCTGAATCCCTGATATGAAACTTGACCTGAGCAACTTGATACTTGATTCTGAGTAACTGATACTTGACACCTGATACTTGATACCTGAGACTTGACACCTGAGACTTGATACTTGACCTTGACCCACAGTTTGAGACTACGAGCCATCCACTAGGCATGAGGGTTTCATGTCCATGTCATTGATGCACCGGTGGCATGACTCTAGGGCAGGGGAGTGATGTCCTGTCCCGTCCCTGACCTGATTTGATTTGTTACGTAGAGGAAGACCCTGTGGCCTGCGGGGGCGTATGGATGCATCCTAGACCTGACCTGATTGATTTGTATTACTTGTATTATTTGGTGACTGACGAGTGTGTGCGATACACGTCTTTCACAATCCTGGGAGCTAGCTACTCCAACCCCTGGAGGTATCCCCTCACCCTGTACCTGGTATGCTGAGGTCACCCCTCCATACACCCTGATATGTGATTTGATTTGATATGTACTGTTTCTGGGCTCGTAGAGGATTTTTGTTTCCCTGAATCCTTGTAACCTTATGACCTGACACTTGACCTGACTTGATTTGACTTGGGTTGTGGTGGATTACTGGTTATGTTACCCTATGACTTGATACTGGACTTGACTTGATTCGACTTGGGCTGGTGGTGGGTTACGGTTTACTTTACACCTACCTGTTGTAACCATTTTCTTGATAACCTTGTCCTATTTTCTTTCCTACTCCTGTTACATCTTGAAATGTTTCACTTACTTCATTATCCCATATTTCTGCTTTGTTATCGTTATATCTGTTCACTAAGCTCTCGTAGCTCAGCCGCGTTTCTTTTTCCTGCGGCAGGTTTTAGTTGGAGGCTGGGTATGAGTGGAGAGCACCATTGGATTAGAAGACCTTAATAGCTATTGAAGATGACTAGAAGATCCTTTATTTAGACTTAGAGACTTTGTATTGTAACCTTGTAGTTTCATATTTCCTTTGTAACCATTGAATTTTATTGTATTATTAATGTCAAATGCTTGTGTTTGTTCTGATATGCCACCGTTGTTGTGACACCTTTGCCCTTGTCGGGTGGGGGTGTTACATCAAACAACCCTGAAAGCAGGTTACTTCGGTAATTCCTTGTGGATTACGCTTAGTGGTCGCGGCAGTTTCAAACGGTCTATAGTCGTGGAGTGAACTCCAGCGACTCACCTAATCTTTGATTTACTACGGTAGATCTGGTAAGCCCTCTGTGGGTTTTCGATTTAGGAACGGCCTTGGTAAGGATTAGAGAGAGTTTTCACACTATGCTGTTAACAATCTTGAAGTCCGAACCTGTAAGTACCGGACATTTTATTGCTAACTGTCGTATGCAGGAATTCCTGGCGGTTGCAGCTGATTGCTGAAAAGATGCCAATCCATTACCACATGCTCACACTACACCATCATCGTATTCAAAGAAGTCATGATAAACTAAAAGACCTTCAACACTGCTTCTGCAAACTTTGATACTGAAAATCATGACCCAGACTAGTGTGAGCATGTCGGCTCAAAGAGTACCACATCACATGGAGACATACTACTAAAAGATGACCTGGAGACATACGTTGGATGATGACATCAAAGAATCACCAAAGATCATCCAAGACAGAAGAACGGTCATCAAAAGATCACTGCTGAATGTACAAAGAGTAATGAATTTGAAGAATCAAAGACTACGAGCTAGGAAGTTACAGTCATGTAATAGAATGCTAGAATTCAAAATATTATTTCCGGGGTGACCTCCCTTAGGGGGAGATTGTTAGGAATATAAATATTCATGTGAAGACTCGGTCACCCCGAGTATCTATTTAGCATTTATGTAGCTCGTAGGCTTATTAGTATTAGTTTAGTTAACGTAATATTAGTTTAGTTATATTAGTATTTGTGGAGTGGGTCGGGTCTTTACCCACTGTCAGCTCACTCCACAGCCCACTCGGGGCACTTAAGTATGTAAGTATAAATACCCCTCTCCACCTAGGGACAGGGTTGGAACTTCTTACACATTCAACTAATACAACATTCGCTTCTCTCTCTAAGTTCCCAACTCTTCCTTTCTCTCTCTAAACCCATGGCCAAATCACTTCATTCGTGTGTTTCATGTTATTGAATATGCTACACTTTAATCTAGTTGTGGTGTGTTTAAGTTTAAAACATGGAATTATGCATTATGGTTAGCCCAGTTAGGGTATATGTTTAAATGTAATTGTGCATTATGTTTAATTATATATGTTTAATCTATGTTTTTATATTTTGGTTGGATTTCCAGTGAGGGTCCATTGTGTTTTTGCAACAATGGTAGAACTTTTTTGGACAGGTCAATCACCAGATACACACTCAACCTGGATTTACCCACATTGGCCCGCACTTTTTGCACAGGTCTATTCTCAAACTCCTTTAACCCGTACTTTTTACACAGGTCTAATCACCAGATACACACTCAACCTGGATTTACCCACTCTATGTGTTAATAGTTGATTGTAAAAATGTGTGCATTTTAGTTTGAACTTAAATGTAGGTGAAGTTTGATTGTTTTTTATATGGACTGCGATCTAAGATGGTTAAAATGTGGGCTTTTTACGTGTTGTAGGTGAATTTTATATGTGTTTGAATTGATGGTAAAAGTTTGTTCGTTTCCAGTAATGTAGGTGAACTTACCAAATTGTCTCTGTGTTTGATTTTAGCTGATGGTAAAGAATGTCTTCATTTCTAAGTAATGTAGGTGAATTTACTGAATTGTATTTGTGCTTTAATGGTGGCATTCTGTTTTGTTTTAGATTTGATGCATACATTTTCATATTTACCACGGGATCTAAATTTTCTTGATCATACGAGTAAGATTGGATGGAAAGAGTAAGTGGTTTGTTGTTTTTAATATGAGGAGTCTGGGGTTTGGTGTGGTGTGTTTATTAATTTTGGTGGTGAATGTGCACATGAATATGTCTCAGAGAGTAAAGCCTGTTATTGTTGATCCCGGGTTGTATATGAGTAAAAAATCTGATTTTTTTGGATCACACAGCGAAGAAGTGTACCTACAGCATTTAAATTATTTACAGGTATGTAAATATTACATTACCTTACAGCTCTTTTATGTTTATCGTGTGTGCTACGAGGTCCTACTAGTATAGTTTGCTATCTGATGCTTTACTTCTGAATGTGGGTTAGCTTAACATGATTAACATTTTTCAATGTTCTTTATAATAGGCATTTTTACTTTATCCAGATCTAAATATAAAGACACGGCATTGTCTTTGCTGAGATGTCATAGTGTCTATGTTTTTCACTGGAATTGGCTAGTACTACGAGACAGTTTACATTTGGAACTATTAATAAACCTAGGTGATACTTAATTGCTTTATATGGCCATCATGTTTGTGTCTGTCATAAGTGATCACAATGGTATGGAGTATGGGCTTTGGACATCTTTCATAGGGCTTTGGATGAATCATTTTGCGGTGAACAATACAAAGTTTAACTTGTTTACTACACTTATTATTTATGTGCTTTGGATGATGACTTAGACTCATACATATCTAGTTTGTTATCCTCTTTTTCTCCAAATATAAGCTTTTGCTTTTGTACTAGTGTGTTGCAGTGACTAGTACTTAAGTCTTTGAAAGATTGTAGCAGTTTAGTACTTGTCTTAAGATAGTTAAACTTGTATGTTTCTACCGAATCATACCACTCCCTTGGATTAGGAAACTATTTAGGACTATATGATGGTTGCACTAGCTATGCATGACGATTCCATTATTAGCAGACTGCCTGTCTCCACAATAGATAATTGATGATATTGTATGACGATTCCATTAACATCTGTACCAAACAATGGTAGAACTTTTTTATAAACCAAAATCATTTTGACGATTCCATTAACTGCATGTCTACACACATGTATAATGATTCATGCTATACAGAAATACATTTGTTTAGTTATATATGCCTGCATTTTAGATTCATGTTCTGATGTTCAATCAGAAATGGTGTCAAAGTCTTATGTTATTGTTTTACATATATATATATATATATATATATATATATATATATATATATATATATATATATATATATATATATATATATATATATAAGTTTCTCTAGCAAGTCTTTCTGTGTGTATTTGTGTAAGTTTGAGCCTTTGCACTTGATGTTTGGTACAGAGTTTAGGGCAGCAGTAGGGGCTGTTTGGTACAGATGTTAGTGCAGCAGTAGGGGCTGTTTGATAGAGAGTTTAGTGTAGCAGTAGGGCTGTTTGGTAGAGAGTTTAGTGTAGCAGTAAGGGCTGTTTGGTAGAGAGCTTGTACTCTTCACTAGACATGAACAATAAGGTTAATAAAATTTGTGAATAGACCAATAGGAACATTCATAAGTTCAGATGATACACATCAAGTGCAAAAATATTACCTTGGTCGAAATCATTTGAATGTTATAATGGCTAATAATGTGAAGTATTTTTTAGAATGTCAAAAAGGGTATGCAGGTCTGTGTGTTTAAATGTTCTGTCAAAATGTGTATGCAGGTCTGATATGTGGCTACCTGTATATGCAGATTAATACTTTTACCTATTGAACTACTGGAAACATCTAATATTGCAAGTAAACACATCCAATTTACATGCCAATAAAAGTAGCTCATGTGATAGAATAATGAACTCTTTTTTATTAAACAAACTACGATTGAAACAACCGTTTGAAACAAAGAAAGGACTTACTGTTAAGTCTAACATAACAAGAAGTCTTAAATAGTTCAAAGTGAGTGGAAATAGGCAACATCGAATACATAAACTAGTCACTATCCATATAATCATCATTGAACTGGTCCACGTCCTCTTCTTGAAGGCGCTTCTTCTTCTTGGGACAATTCCTAGAATCATGCCTAGCCAACGTGCCACAACTTTTGCACATTCTCTTTGGTTTGTCGCCTAGTTCCATTGTAATTTCTCTCTTTGATTTGTGCCTTGTGCGTCTCACCTGACCCTTATTATTAATATCCGTAGCGGTCAAAATAGTCAACTCTGCAAGTTCAGTTACGCCAATCGTTCTTGCGTAAGCCTCATTCGTGTTCAGCTTTGGAAGGTTAGGAACGTCAAGTTTGGCTTGTTTTATCATTGCTGCTTTGTCGTCCCTATATATTTGAAGCTTTTGAATGTCACCAACCAAATGGCTAATAGATTCTTCAACGTTGCTGTAAATTTCTTTTACTGTATCATCAACTACAGAATCTGAGCTTCGAAAAGCCTTTGTATTGTCCACAGGATTGTGACGCATAGCGTGCTTTGACCATCTATTATCCATGTATTGTTTTGGGAAGTGGTGTACCTTGGACATACGGAGCACATAGAAAATGTGACGACACAATAAACCATAACATTCGTACCTTAAACAAGTGCACTGAACAGAACATTCAAAAGGTACGTACATAGCCTGCATATGGGATTAAAAAGACCGTTAACACAACATCAACAAATATGCAGTTACACAATTAGATAAAGTAACAAAATAGACAGTGTTGGATGTTTATTATTACCTCATACTTGACTTGCACGAA